>CANNZV010002206.1:0-109068 GCA_947561585.1 Caprella mutica | reverse complement strand
GAAGAACATGAATAATATGCAGTTTAAAATATAAATTAGATTAGTTGGTGATACTGATATCATAAAGTACATTATCTTGAAGTTGTCGATTTCATATGAAATACTGTTCATTGACAGTCTTAAAGTCAACGTGAATGGAATAACCACTGCCTATTATAGTCTGCAGACTAGCCTATTATACATATATATATTTATCCGAAGGGTAATGATATCATTTACATATTCAACGCAATTTTTTTAACAGTAACACAAACTTTGAGAACAAGAAACAAAACAGAAACCAAGAAACAAAACAGAAACAAAGAAACAAAACAGAAACAAAGAAACAAAACAGAATTAAATTATAAACTTGAGTTACATTTAATAATCAAATGATGCTTCAAATTTTCAAAGTGGAAGATTCTCCTATTGGCAGCTAATACAGTATTGTACTGTGAAAAAACTCTCTACATCACAATTAACTGTAGGAGCATACTTGAAGGAGGCCAGTTCTGCAGATGTCAATTGCTTCATAAATTCGTCATCACAAGTCTTGATGGCTCCTTCCACTATTAAGTTAATTGTTTTCAATAAAACCCGGTGTATTTTCCAAATATGTAGTATACTTGTCGAAATATTCCTGGTCATACAGATCCTTAAATTGATTGCCAATATTTTCCATTAGGTTGATTGAAAAGGTAAGTGGCAAACTGTGATGTAATGATTTGATATAGTTAGTACGTCATTAGTATGTCACTATAAATGTAAGCTTTGTAGAATGAACGAGTTAGTTTGCAGGTAGCCACAGCTCAGAAAACATCTCCTGAGCATAGTTCGCAGGTAGCCACCGTGCAGTTAACATCCTCTAATCACAGTTCGCAAGTAGTGCCATTATAGTCAACATCTTCTGATCAGTCTTGCAGTTAACTCCTTGAGCACAGACACCAACTAAAGTTTCGTTAAGTAACAACGATAGTACTTGTGATAAAACGAAAAGATTTTTTTACACGTTGAAGGTGTGAATACTATTTGACCATTTCAGTGAGAAATTTAAGTATAAAAGTTAAATAAGAACAGTGACTAAGTAAACAACAGAGTTGTTGTTGCCAGTGACAGATCACCAGGTCACCAGTTACTGCATGGTAGTCATATACCCAGTTAGAAATTCTACACAGACGAACAAGAAGAGGAGCTGAGGAGGAATAAAAAAGATAAGTCATCCATTACTTTTTGATATTATTAAATTATTAATTTTCCCAGTGCAGACGATTATCTTATTAGTAGAATATAATCAGAATAAATTTTTTTTCCAAACGATTGATAAAATAAGTCATAGATAAAGTAGAATATATGGCGATTTTTTTTTATGAAAAAATAATATATGATAATCACTAATCTTCTGTTATTCAATAAGAAGGGGGAGAGAGAGAGAGAGAGAGAGTTCTTGAAGTTTAAATGAGTTGTTAGGAGGCAAATTTATAGCAATTAAGTATGAGTTAAATAAGAATATGGCAACTGTCAGTTTGACTCAATTTGGAATGAAACCAGTAAGTAGGTATAAAGGAGACGGGAGAAAGAAAAAAATAAAATAAAATGTTTAAATAAGTGATTAGAGAAGGTGGTTATTTGTGATACTCCATGCATGTCACGTTAAAATTAGGGTTAAATGAAGTTTGTGGTAAGCTGAAACCATGGAGAAAGATAATTTTTCTCAGGTAAGTTTTCGGTAAGCTGAAAACCGTATAGTAGTTTGTGGTAAACTGAAACCATGGAGAAAGTTAATTTTTCTCAGGTAAGTTTTCGGTAAGCTGAAAACCGTATAGTAGTTAGTGGTAAACTGAAACCATGGAGAAAGCTTGATTTTCTCAGGAAAGTTTTCGGTAGAACTGAAACCGTAATTTATAGTTCGTGGAAAAGCTGAAACCACAGATTCAGAGAAAGTTTGATTTTCTCAAATGAGTTATAGCGGTTTGTGAAACCGTAAAGTGAATTAATGAGGTTCGATAAAAGGTCGAACAAGTTAATTAAAGAATGTTATGAGTAACCAGTGTGAGTAACAATAACGCAAAGGTGCGATTAAAGAAACTACTATGACACTGAGAAGTGCAGTAGAGATGAATGCATGTGATTAGTAAAGTCAGTGTATCTACTGTACCAGTGGGTAGAATAGTATAGATTACTATTTTAAAAGATTAAATTTTGCTAGTGACGGAAAAAATGCCATTATGTATTAATTTATCTTGCGAAAAAGCAGTTATCATTTAGGAATTTTCAGACAGCAGACATTGTTGATAGTTCAAAATGTCTGAGTCCGTTAATAAATAGACATCCGGTGATCCAAGTAAGTATCACGGTGAAAGAACATGAATGTGAGAAGTAAGAATGGGTCAGCATAAAAAAAATAAAAGCAGACATGGTTACACGAAAGGAAATGTGTGTGGAATAAAATAATATCACAATGCAAAAGAGTGATAGATGTTTTATTCAGTTTATAGGATAAAAGAGTATTGCAACGATCAGCAATATTAATGAGACATTAATCAGCAAAAATGATGAGATTATAAATTAACTTACGTCTATATTTAAAATATCAATGATTTTAATTTTATGAATTCGCAAAGAAAATGAAATTTATATTGAAGAGTGAATTTGAAAATAAGTAATCACAATGGGTGATTAATAAATTATAATACAAAATATTTATGCCAGGGGTCACAAATGCTAATATTTTCTCTGTTTGCAGAATTCAAAAAAAAAATGAAGAAAGAAGAACGGACAGCAGAGGAACCATTACAGTGTTCCCATATCAAAAAGATGGAGAACGAAGATACAACAGTTGCTGATCAAGTCATGCACGTAACGCTAGGAAGGACACCTACTTCATCGAAGGAGTCAAGAAACAAAAAGAACCACATATCCACACAACCACATGAAACCACATACCACATATAAGTTATCAAGAACTTTAATAACTTTTTAATGATCAGCAGATTAATCATTGAATCGTAACAAAAACTACCGACACAGCATTTTAATTATTATATTAATTGATGACTCAACTTGTTTACTTAATAGAAGTACGCAGTCTATTAGGTGAGCATATGAATTGAATACAGATGAATTAATATTCGTACTGTGAATATTTGTGAATATTTAGAAGAGAATATTTAAAAATAAAATATTTTTTCATTTTGAAATACTAATTAGATTTTGATGATTAGAAAATTTTAAAGTCAAAATAAATTAGGAATTTGCAGGAATGAACTATTTTTAAATTAACATACATAAATGAAAAGGTTATATTTATAACTAATTTGCAGTAAAATATTAAACGAACTTTAAATTTTTCTGAAGAAAGAATTTAATAGTAAATTTTATTCAATAAATTAATTAAAAGATAGAAATTCTATTTTTTAACGGAAGGATGTTAATTTTAATTGCACGATTGTTGAATCAATGTTAATTTTTTGAATATTTTAGAGAGGTCGGTGAACCCATTATGATAATTATATTGAGTATCTATGAAATTATAATTGCTTTTAAAATAAAACGACATAGAATTTGAATGAAAATAAGAAAATTTATATAATTTCTATGTTGTAATATGTTTATTAGAATTTTTTTAACAAATTTATAATCATGTCAGAAAACGTCAAAATTGTTAATTTACGAATAATTAAGGTACATTGTTTAATTTTAGTGTGACCGTTAATATTTGTTTGGAAAGTAAAATAATTTTATTAAAGCTAACGTAAAAAAATGAATTGAATGTTTGTTTGAATCAAATTAAATTTTACAAGTTAACTTGAAATAATTTTTTTGATGGTTTAAAGCAAAAATGTCACAATGTGTTAAGTTCAGTTTTGATGTGTATTCATACAATTTTTGATGTTATATGTAAGTTTGAAATATTTTATATACATAGTAGGTATATTTTCTTTTTTGGATTTCTGAAGACTATTTAATATCGACATTCAGAAAAAAAAGAGGGGAAGAAACGAATTATTATTAAATAAATGTTTAAAATTCTTGCAGTTATAGGTTTGATGTTTATGATTGTTCAATTTGAATTTTATAATTTTTCAATTTGAGATTTAATGTTTTGAATTTTAGGATTGATTAAAATGGGATTTATGTTTTTAAATTTTAGAATTGTTTAATTGAAATTGAAGTTTTGAAATAAATATTTTAAAAATCATTTTCAATTTAAATGGAAGGGGGAGATATGTGATGTAATGATTTGATATAGTTAGTACGTCATTAGTATGTCACTATAAATGTAAGCTTTGTAGAATGAACGAGTTAGTTCGTAGGTAGACAGCAAGTTACCAATTGGCTCGCATGAGATAAACATCTAATCTCAAGTCTTAGTTAGTGAGACCATTACTTGTGAGTGTTTTAGTGAAGTGAAACAGTGCATTTACATTTGCTTGACAATAGAATATAATCTCTTTAAAGTTTTATTCAAACTCGTTATTATCCTAAATACAGTTAAGCGTGGACCAGAGGCCTGAGGTCGGAACCATATTGGCAAGGTGGTTCTAGGGCATTGGACCATGAGTATTTAGTAGAAAGAGATATATTGAGAAAAAAGAATCTTAAAGATAAGATACAGAGTAAGATTCTAATCACACGTAACCCATATCGTGGACCGTTATAAGGTTTCACAGTTGATGAGATTACCCACAGGGGGAACCATCACAAAACCTCTTTTCTCCAACTTCACAATTGTTGTTGGAATAATAGAAAAGTTAGTGGAAATGAAGCTAAGAGACAGAGAGAGTTCAAAATTTTCAAGAAGTTTCTGGGAATCGGATATGCTTTGTGCCTCATTTCCATCCAATGAATTTATGACTCTGCTCACACTTTCCAAATAAACAGAGTAATACCTGGCAGCGTTTAACCAAGTACCTCATTTGGTTATAACCGAAGACGGCGGAAGAGGAATACAAATATACTTTTGGTAGCATATATTAATTTGTTCACATCCGGATAGTTAGCTCTAACCTTTTCTGCAATGCGATGCAAGCCATGTGCTAGACAAGTGACATGTACCATTTTAGGAAATAAAACTTTCAGTGCATTCATCACTTTGACCATATAAGGAGCAGCGTCAGTTGTTACCAGTAAGATGTCCTCATAATGAAACTTATCAGTCCATAAACACCGATGTGAATCTGTGAAAAATCCAGCTATGGTTGAATAGAATTGCAATATTTGCAAGATAACATTTATTTTTCTCTTCAGATACTCCCATAATTCCAAATATGAAACAACCTATGTACCTCTGTTCGACATCTGTTGTTTCATCAATTGATACCCATAATTTTTGTCCCCTAGCTTTTTTTGTAAACTTTCCATTTATGATTCATAGATGTTTCTTACATAGTATTTTCGTAATGTGGTTCCGTCTGGGATGCATTCTCCAGTGTAGGTACGCAAAAAAATTCTGAAATCTTCATTTTCTAATTTGCTCAATGGGATATCTGCTGAAATAAATGCTTTGCACATATCTCTGTTAAATGGAGATAATCTAGATCGGTCAGCTGGAGGATCTACATTGTTTACGTTAGAAGGACCTGCTGAAGGCGAGGGCTCTTCACATCTTAGCTTATTGGTCTTGTGTTAAGATGTTTCCACATGTTATTGAAAGTGGAATTTCTTCGTTTGCTTGAATTGCAGAAGAAATTCATTTAGACAGAGAAAATCATAAATCGACACATATACATATAGCTATAGGCTTCAAAATATTGAATCGTATTTTATGATATAAATGTATCTATTCAAAAACCGGTAACTATGGCGGTCGTGCAAGCACCATAACAAAATACAGTATAAGGACTATACTTAAAGAGAATAGCATCTGGTAATTGTAACTTAACCCAAGTAGATCTATAGGTACTTACCTTCGATTTACAATATTTACATGTAATAGTTCCATCAGAGAGTTCAAAGTCTGGATATTCCTCAAGAATTTCATTTATTAGCACATCCACTTGTTTCCGTTGTTTAGGCATACCTATACTTTATTTCCAAGGGACCAAAAAACAATGCAAATAATGAGCTTTACTTACACACTGTAGATGTGTATATATGGAGATTCAAATGAAAAGAGATAAGTTACCAGTTGAACAAAGTTCCAATAATATTAGATATGACTGCATGTAGTAACGATAGACTTAAATAATTTCATATTTTGATAATCAAGGCTGCTGCATTGAGTAGAACGTAATTTGTAATTATACAATATAACTTTTCATCCTATATATGATGCAATCGTATATAATATTTCATATATGTATCTTCCAGTACTGTAATTAACATATACTGTAATGAAAGTGCATATACCTTACTGTTAAGGCATATACCTTACCGTTAGAGTATATGCATTATTGTTAGGGCATATGAGTTATTATTAAGGCATATGCTCTAACCAAAATATGATGCATCATATGCTTTTATGATAACTGCATATTGTCCCAGCCCTGTTCATCACCAATCACGATATCTTCTACAGAATGTGCATTTTTTTTGCCGAAACTATTTTGCAAAATTATTTAGACTGTGCGGTAAATCAGTTTTAAGAGTATGAGCCTTACATGCTTCTTCAAAGAATAATATCTTAAATCATGTTCAACAATTCGGCGAAATGTTCCTTACCTTCTGATTAATTAATGTTTTCTTTTCTCCTGATAACTTTTTGTTCAAATTTAAGGTAGTTTCTTCTGTTTTGAACTTATTAACATTCGTCAATATGGTTTTATAGATGTTGGAAATCTTTCCAGAAAGTGTTGTTCAAAATGTGGTTGAGCCTGCGTACAACTTCCAGTGTTTAAAAGATTTGTCACAACAAAAACTCTTTGTTCTTTTGAAAGCTGCATTTGGAGGGTTTCGAATAATAGGAGATACAAATTAACGGCGAACTGATTTTTATAAAGATATCAATTTTACCTTCAAAAACCAACTTTCATATAGTAATTATAGGTTTTATATCATCTTATTTTTTACGAAAAATAGAATTTAATGTTTCTACATCCATATAAAATGAAATATTTTTTTCATATATTTCGTGCTCGCTCAAGCTCTTTTCATTTACTTTTTTCTAATTCGCTGTAGGAGGTTTAATTTTTGTCGTAACTTATAACAGTTTATCATGATGGATGCCGAAAAAAGTAAACGAATAAAACAGCGTTTTTTGAAAATTTCTAGCATTGATAGTTTGTAAAATAAACTAGTTTGAAAATGGATGTCCTTTTTTTGCGCCACCCTGTATATGTAAATAATGAATTCGTATTAACTGAATTTGCACGCAGAAATATGAATTTACATGAAAATTATTCAGCTAGCGCTGGATATATGCATATTGGGGTACAAATAACTAGTGTAACTTGGCTTCGCTAGCAAAGCCGTATCAGAACAAAGTTAAGTACAAAGGAGCATGAAGAAGTAGCCAGGAAGGAAAGTAGATCCGTGAAGAAAGTCACCTTATACTTCCATTCAGTGACAACTTCATAAATACAAAAAAGCTATTCATTCAATACTAGTTACAGAGGAATTTGACAAAATTCCTATCAAGGAATGTCACTAAAAGTGACCTAATACCAGTGACTGCACTCACGGTTGGAAGAGGAAAATGAAAAGAGAATAGTAAATGAAGTATACGATCATATTTTACATAAATACAATACCTTTTTGTTAAAGAACAGAATCCTTTAGTACTAGTGTCATCCTCTAAAGCTGAAACCAATATGATATATAATACGAGTTTAACATCTGCTTCAGTCATTTGGTCGACTATATCGCTGACGTCAGGAGGAAATTATACAAGGGACTGGAAGAAACAATCACAAAGGAAAGTGGCTTCATGAATAAAGTCACCTACCAGAGTCAGTAACAATGCTCATGAATGCAGAAAAGCTACTCCATGAAAGCTGCATGTCACTTGCCAAGATACGAGACTAAAATGGAAAAGAGCACCATTGGCACTCACGGATAGGAGAAGAAAATCGAAGAGATGATAGTAAATGAAGCTTACGAGCCTACCTAAAAAAATTAAAGACCTCATAGTTGAAGAGCATAACCCTAGCGCTATCATCTAAAAATGCAAGTAGCGTTGAAAAAGTTCTAAACATGGTAGTAATAACAGAAAATAACAATATAAAATCCAATGAAACAACACTGCGGACCCCAAGAGACGCCACCCCCTCTCATCCATTAACCACAGACAACTTCTGGATAGAGTGCTTTAATTGGGGCTCATAATATATTGTTCAAAATCGTGGATAAATTTATTATAAAATACAGGAACTTTATTATATGATGAAGCAAATAGAAGTTCTTAGAAAAGGCAATTTTTCTCTTACAGTTAAAAGATAGAAATATTCTTATTTAAGAATTTAACATTCCAATATTTATGAATAAGTGGAGAAAAAAAGTAAATTTTGTATTAAAATCAAATTCAAATATACGAAGTTATTCCAGAATAAAATCTATTTGTTCAAAATTAAATTTTTCCTAGAATTAAATGCAAAGGAATGAACAAACATTATTTATAAAGTTACAAAAGACCAAAAACATGAAAATTAGAATCTATAGAAGACAAGACATGGTTGATTCAAGTATCAATTATTAAGCAGTCAAAGATAATTGACAACAATCTCAAAATCTTTAAAAAATGGAACTTAATAATTGAACTAAGAACTGTATGCAGTTTTGTCGGCTCCCGTTAGACTTCTTGAACTGCGTTCTCATTGGGAGCATCGTCCCCCTGAGGGTTAGGAGCAATATCTTCAAGAGTAGGTTCGATAACCTCCATCGGTACTTCAGGGTTATTAGGTACATTTCTAAAAATTGACCTTATCCACAATCCAAAATCATACCGGATTTCCGCAAAATGGTAAGAGCACAAGAGGGCCAGAACAGCAATGATAAAAATAGCTAGTACGATCTCTATACCGAAATACTGCCCGATGTTCCATTCTGCTAAATGGAGAATAAAAACATTATTTAAAAGAGTGCACATTGCACAAGTATTTGATTTGTTAAAGATAAACACAGTATAATAAAATGCGGAGCTAACTTCAAAAGAGAACATTTACCCAAATAGGTTTGAAACAAAACAAATTTAATTTAAATCCTGGACTGAATTTCTTGTACAATCAAAATATATAGAAAATATCAAATAGAGAAATAGTCTGGTAATAGAGTATTTGACATGAATTAGTCACCTGTTTCGTCACCGGTAGTGTCTTCCACAACAGCATTAATATAAACTTTGGGTACAGACATATTTAAAGGATTGTTGAATTTTATGAAACCCCTGTTAGACGTGAAATTATTATTAAAGTGAAACTTATAATATACAATACATTAACTTGCATTATAATAGATAGAGATCATTTCCGGAATCATGGACATGAAATATATTTTTCGAAAAACTGCACTTTGTAGGTATGAAAGGAGTCTCTTTAATATATAAAAGTGTAATTACACCTCCGCTTATAAACCTCAATCTATCAACCTAATTTTGAAACAAAGTAAAAGTATATGCTTATATTATTTTAACTGTAAACATAAGTATGGATTAAACTTCACTTTCTCACTCACAGATGATGTTATACCAATGAATTTATTATTCAATGAAAAATTTAACTCGTGTTCATACTTTCAGGAATATTTTTCTGTCTTCTCTGTTCACCTAGCTAGTTGGTGTTTCTCTACAAATATTATAACGATGTTGAAGATAGGTAATGAGTAGGGTTGTGACCATATTCACGTGCATTTGTTATGCGCAATTTACCTATTTAAACATTCTTAAGAGTGCGCTGCACGTTCTTAAACCAATCTAACTCCCTGATACCGAGAGTGCGTTAATTCCTTTATTTTATTTATTTTGAAATAAAAACTGATAGGGGAGAACCGGTAGCATTCGGACAGAGGGATAGTTCGGACAACTCGTTTAAACATGTTTATAATTGTTGGAACTACCTCTTATTGCAACTGAATGTGTGCGACGTGTTAACTGTCAGCCATTTGAAAGATCCAGTGCGGAGATGGAGTATTTCGCTTCCGAGGTGTAATTTACTCTTTTCTTCAATATTGATGTAATTTTTCGTGATTCAATTGGATTGTGTGTGGACTATATGAATAGGAAACTGATTCTCAATCTCAAATGTATGAATTATATCAATATTTCATCTTGAAATGTGATTTTGGATGGTTCGGACACTTCTGTTTAGGTTGGTTCGGACGGTGTCCAAACCTTCCCTCTGTATCCAATTCAGTCCACCATTACAATTTATTGAAGTAATTCTTATTAATAAGGACATTCTGAACTATTTTAATTGGCATAGCATTCGTTTATAAGATTAGTTGCAACTTTTATTATTTGTGTTTTTATTTGACAGTTTGGCGATAGTATTCATCCTTTTTCATTATAAAAGGAAAACTGATAGAGTCCATAATAAAGAAGGTATTCAAAATACATTTGATGAATTCCAAAAAAGTTTATCTGTCAGAAAAGCTGCTAAAATTGGAGGTGTAGCAAGATCTACACATATGGACTATACTTTAAACATTCGTTGAAATATTTAAGATGTAATTTACTAATTTTGGTGAATTCCAAGAAAAG
The DNA here is from genome assembly GCA_947561585.1 of Caprella mutica. Lineage (NCBI taxonomy): Eukaryota > Metazoa > Arthropoda > Malacostraca > Amphipoda > Caprellidae > Caprella > Caprella mutica. Next base: position 98,459 of record CANNZV010002206.1, on the reverse strand, counting down.
GAAATAGTTAATCCCAAAGTAAAAGGAATTAGTTATACAATTTGTTTTTGATATTTAGTTAAAAAATTTATGGATAATTTCACAGTGATTACTCATGGGCTATCTATGTTTTGTTGGAGAAAATTTTCAATCATTACAATGATATTATTTTGATAAAATTTTAAATACGATGAATTATTAGGTACTGTGAATAACAAGTCATTATGGTTTATTTTAATTAAATTAGTAGATCCGAATTCAATCCTATCGTTTATTTACCCAAATTTCCAATGACACAGCTTGTCCGAAGTCTCCCTCTAGGAAGGAGCATTCGGACACTTGAACCTCTCTTACCTTTTGTCTTGTAACATTCAAATGGAGGCTTAAACTGAAAACAGTCTTAATACAAATTGAAGTAGAATGATTTATCTACATACGGAAATCTTTATATAGTTAAAATCGAATTATTTTAGGGAATTATTCATTTTCCCCCAAGAGTAGTGTCCAAATGCTCCCGGTTCTCCCCTATATATGAAAAGGGAGGCGTGCCGCCTGTCGACTCCCCCCCCCCCCCTGCTAGGTTATTAAATAAATTATGAAGTGTGTACTACAACAAACTAGCGGATAAAACAAACTTCCTTACGTCCATTTATGTTGTGAGTTTTAAAGTAATCATCATTTATTTATATATATGTGAATATTAGTATGAAACTCAACGTAAATGACAGTTAGGTAGTTTGTTGCATTCGCCAGTTTGTTGTACTTCACAATGTTGAAAGATCTGGCAGGAAGGTGCACATATAACAGCATTTAATTAATGTAGGTATTATAACTAGACTTGTGACATATTGTGCTTGTAGAATAAAGTATAATCTCGAGCATATTTGAAATAAAGAATATTCTTTTTGTTGAAAACATTTTCTTTTTATTAGATATATATTCTTTTTATTGAAAAGTAATAAAACATATTTTTCTTATTAAAAACATATTCTTTTAAAGAATAAATAAATGAAAAATGATGGAGCCAATATATTCAACAGGACAGACAAATGCCGTATAAGCAAAATTTACCAAGATACAACTAACGAATATATATTTACAAAAAAAAAACAATAAAAAGTAAGTACATATATAGGTATTTTAGAAGACCATTTCCCAACAATACATGCCAAAATTATTGGAACATATCGATATCATACAAGCCGAATTAAGGTGCTTGGAAAAGTTTCATAAATTAATATTGGAAAAATGCATTTTTATTTTATCCAAACAACTTTTTTAGTTCAAATTTAAAATTCACCCGTTTTATTAACCCGATATTACTGTGACAAGAAATTCACTTCAATGTTTCCTATAGTAGATTAAAATCGTTTTCTCTGAGAGTAAAGCGGTGACTTTAATATTTCGATAGCTCTATTTGTTTATGATAACTTTAATGCCAAATTAATGGTGACTAACATATCAATTTGAAGGGAAACACACTTATAAACAGTATGTTTTTTTTGGTTTCAATTAAAATAATTATAATACTTTTTTCAATCAAATTATCATTTTATGAAATTATAATAGTCTTCACTGTATCTCGTTTTCTGTTACTTTTCACATCGATTTTTTTAGCACAGACTCAACCATTAAATCTGAAACCGATTCTGCTTTATGTTTAATCCTAAAAACAGCATGAATAAATATAATTTATAATTCAAATTAGAGAATTATATTCAAAACAATATTGTAATTATTACTCCTTGTAATATTTACACTAGAAATACTGTCAGGTGACAAAAATTGTGTTTTGTCTAGTACGAGGTTTTTTTTCAGTAGTTTCAAATTTTTTTGGTCTAATAGGAAGTTTGTCTACTAGGAGGTTTTGCTGTACCAATATGTCTCTCCTGAAAAATAGATATTATGGAGTTATGACTAGGATTGTAACAATATTCTTTATGAAATATGCTTTTATGCTTCATGCTTTAAGCTTTTTAAATATGCTTTTATGCCTTAAAATATTTTTTTATGCCTAAAATATGCTTTTTATGCTTAAAATATGCTTTTTATGCTTAAAATATGCTTTTTATGCTTAAAAAATGCTTTTTATGCGTTCAGGTTAGCTTTATATGTTCTAATTTATTTGGAATATGGCTAATTGTAATTGAGAGTTTTCATTAATAGTATATTTATATAGAAGGCAGTGTATGAAACAATGTAAAATTGAGACGGTTTATTCTGTATGAGGTAACTAACCAAAATAATAAATAGTGAACGTTTTAGACAATAATTTGTACAATAAAGAAACCTAGCACGAAACGTCCTAGCACCGTTTACAATGGGCCGACGTGCCATTAGTCCGACATTTACATCTCTCTGTGTTATTTCTCGTTTTATTTTTAGATTAAAATAAAAAATATTAAATAAATATACACTTTAGATATACCAATCTAATTAATATAATTTTTTTCATTTTTTAAATTTAATATTCCTCTCTTTAACTTTATTTCTAATATTAGCTAATTTGTATGATGCCATCCTTCATTGGATTTAATGTAGTTTGTTGTATCCGTTAGTTTGTTGTACTACACACTTCATGATTTTTCAATGACCTGGCAGGGGGGTAGCACGCCCCCCGATATACACATATTTTGATGTTCGATCAGATAATTTAAACTCTTCAAAGATTATTGCACCGAAACAAGAGATTAGCATCCAAATGTGATTTAAGGAACTTGCTAATATCCCTTATCATATTTTTATATCTAATTGCAGCTCTTTTAATGAATTGAACATAAAAAGCATAATTGAACATAAAAAGCATAATTGAGAATAAAAAGCATAATAAGAATATATAAAGCATATTTTTAAGGAATATAGAGCATATTTCAGAGCATAAAAGAATATATTTAGAGCATATGAGAATATATTTCGTGAGAATATAAAGCATATTTCAAAGAGAATATTGTCACAACCCTACTAAAAATAATGAATGGTACAGATACTACTTTTCTAACCTTGTAACTCTTTAACTAAGCATTTTAGACCATACCTTCATGGAATAAAAAGTGTTTATTTTGACGAATACAACCTTATGTTAAAGTTTGGCAACAAAAGTGTCGGACACCCTGTATATAGCTATTAAATATAAGAATAATTTCACAGTGATTACTCATGGGCTATCTACACACAGAGAAAGGATTTGTTGAATCAAATGAAATTTGATTTGTTTTGACTCATATGAATGGGTTATTTTTGCGTCTACCTACGTGGTGAATTGCAGGTACTACTTAAAAGTAGTTAAATTGACGTGGGTTGAAACAAAACAGTCGTTTTGACTCATTCCTAAACTTAAAAATAGTTGCGCCAACTCGCATAGTAAGTCAATTTATTCACCAGATACATTGGATTAACAGTATTTGTGAGTTACTTCAATACACTCTGTCATAGTTTTTTCAACATACTTTAAAATTCTCAAAAAAGTAACTTTTAACTCTCATAGTAAGTTGATTCAATCTATGAAATGAATTGCATTAACTAATGTTTGATGACACACCACGTCATAGTTGTTTTATCACGCATGAAAACATGAATAAAGTCCAACCAACTCACGTAATAAATTGATTCAAAGCATAAATTGTTGACCCATGTGATATGACCACATGGGTTGTATTTTTTTCTCTCTGTGTTTATTTTGTTGGAGAAAATGTTCAATCATTACAATTATGATAAAATTTCAAGTACGGTGAATTATTAGGTACTGTGAATAACAAGTCATTATGGTTTATTTCAATTAAATTAGTAGATCCGAATTCAATCCTATAGTTTAATTACCCAAATTTCCAATGTTTTAACCATTTTTATGGTGTCCGAATCATCCTCACAGCTTGTCCAAAGTCTCTCTCTTGGAAGGAGCATTCGGACACTTGAACCTCTATTACATTTTGTCTTATAACATTCAAATGGAGGTTTAAACTGTATCCAGTCTTAATAAAATTGAAGTAACATGATTTATCTACATACAAAAATCTTTAAGTAGTTAAATTCGAATTAGATTACGAATTATTCAGTTTCTTACAAAAACTGATCGAATTCTCCCGGTTCTCTCCTACCTTGTAAATGCGTATGAATGAATCCTAAATATTTCTAGGTCCTAAAATGCTCATTTCAAAGTCTTTAATGTTCCCCTCCAAGCATTTTTTAATGCTTTAATAAACGAGACTAATGTTTCTTATCATTTTTCTGAAAACCCCATTTAATTTGATAGCATATTCTTAATTCTATATGCTCTTAGAGATTTGCATAATCATAACTCTGCAATATCTATTTTTAAATTGCTAATTTTAAGTCTGAAGAAAAAGAATGTGCACCATTTGTTTTGATTGTCAACTACCCAATAAACAACGTATATCGATTCGATTTCTTTTCGATTGCCTGGATTCTCGAATCGATGGATTGTTCCATCGAATCGACAGACCGTTGTTTGTAGGGTAGGTATTAGATATAATAAATCCATTTAATATTCGTGTAAAAGTATAAGATTGGATAAACTAATTATATAAACGTTTATATACTTTAGGAAACAATTAATATTTTAAACGAAGGGCAAGAACGCATTGTTTGTTTATAAAATTCGAATTTGAAATCAAAACAAAAAGTGTACATTTTCTTCTTCAGCGTATAAGGTTGGTGATTCGAACAATTGTTGCACACAGAGTATTATTGACTTTAAAAGCAAATAATAAAATATATACTGAACCGAATTGTATGCCGTTTGCAGAATAATAATCTTATTTTTTAGTTCTATAATATTATGTAATAAACTCATTTTCCTCTGGAACTCTAAGGGCCATATAACAAGATCGTTTTCATCGCTCCAAAAGCGTTGCGTTACATGTATGCATATGAAATAGGTTTAACAATAATTTCTTCAAAGTCAAAAACTCTGTGAAAAAACGCTCGTGGGACATTGCCCTAATGATAACCGTATTTCGAATACATACAATGTTCAATTAAAAGAATTTTCTTTCTTTTACAATTAACTCCAGACCTCTTCATCCTTTTTCGAAGTTATTTTTTAGAATAACATAATGACTATACTACCGCACACTGTATGCACTTGCATATTGGCAAACACCTGTACTCGTTACCTGTCTTCAATATTATTCTATTATTTGTAGAGGAACACCTAATAGGTGAACCAAGAAAACTGAAAAATATACCTGATATAATCTGTGCGAATAAAATTATACATTAAATTCTAACTTGTTTGTATAGTCCAACAAGGAGTATTTATTGTGCTGAAACATCTAGGATTAGAAGTGAAAATCAAATACAAATTTCTGCAAAGGTTTTATAAAAAATGGATTCAGTTAACACACTAAATTATTTCTAGTAAAGCACTGCTTTTTATAACTTCGTGCAAAAATATTTTCGACGTTGATATTTTTACAACTCTTGAAAATATGGTAATCCTGCCTAGTAAGAATGAACTTATAGTCTCAAAATTTACGTGTCGATAATTGAAGACTTGAGATAGCTATATCAACCTCCAAATAAATCTTCATAATAAATAAGATTCGTTAACATTCACCTATTTTAACTATTAAATTAAAATAATCCTTCTCATTGACCAAAGCGATGAGTTAAGAATCATATTTAATCTCTGAGATGTATAACCGATTGTAAAATTATATTCTGTGACTAATATAGTATCAGAAACTATGTACGTCTGTTCCTTTTGTATTTCTTTCGCTTTACATGAATCGTAATATTACCAGCAGAGTCAAATCAAGCCTAATAATTTCACATGGTCACTTACCAAGCGCAGTATTTTGAAAACCTGTATTTTCCATTTCCGATAATTATCACCTGAATAGTTTTCTTTAAATCAAATGTGTTTTATAATAAAACGAGTTGATGTTTTGTGTATTGAAGTGTAATACAGTAATACCAATTTTGTACCTAACAGGAGTTTCATAAAATTAAACATTTATCATTTAAAAATGTCTCAACATGAAACTTATAGTAATTCTGTTGAAGAGGAGACTATTGGTGGTGAAACTGAAGAAGCAGGTGAGCAATTCATTGCAAATACTGCTACCAGAGGATTTTTCTATTCGAATGAGTCTTAAAAAAAATTTGATCTTTTCAAAATATTCTGAAATTTCCATTATAAATTTTTTCAATATGTTTATGTAATGAACTTTTTTGTAACTAGTTCAACATTTTTTTGTACTGTGTTAACCTATAACTAAGAATCGTATCCTCTTATAAATAATGCTTCTAATTCTTCTTTTAACAGATTTGAGTGAATCGCAGCTATTCGAGATCGAGCATGTCATTGCTATTTATCTCGTTCTTTTAATAGTGCTCATCTACCTGTTTCACTACACGGGCATGTCTAAGTATTTGGCTAGGTGGATAAATTCCTTGTTTAGGAATAAGTCTAACAACCCTGAGGTTCAGATGGTTGCTTTCCAACCTATTCTTGAAGATATTGCTCCTCAACCTCGAGGGGACGCTGCTCCCAATGAGAATGCAGTTCCAGAAGTCTAACGGGAGCCAAGAAAGCGTAATACAGTTCTTAGGCCAGTTATTATGTTCTATTTTTTAAAGATTTAGAGACTGCTGTCAATTATCCTTGACTGCTTTGTACTTGAATCCACCACCATCTTGTCTATAGATTCCAATTTTCATGTTTTTGGTATAAATAATTGATGTCAATTACTTTCTTGGCATTAAATTTTAGGAAAATTAATTTTGAACTAGAATTTATTCTGGAATCACTTTGTATATTTGAATATGTTTTTAATATAGATATTGATTTATTTTTAAATAATTCAAAATTAGGATTCCTTTATAAATTTTTTATCAAATTGGAATAATTTCATATTTTAACTGTAGAGCCAAATTGTAATTTTCTAAGAACTTCTGTTTGCTTCATCATATAATAAAGACTGAATTTTATACTAAATCGATTTGGATTTTGAACGATATTTCTTTTTAATATTTACTTCCCAAATGGTGATATAATTCAGTAAATGGAATTTCTTTGGAAAATTTTAACCTCTTTATGTGGTCGGAAGCTAAGAGGGTGCGACTAAAATCTAAAGCGGGCCGTGCCATTCACGGTCAGTCAGGCCTTAAGCAATTCCTTCAGGCGCTGAACGAGGACGTCCACTAACGATAAGTCTTTCCATCAGCGCAGGTCACTGCAGGATAGACTAACGTGGTGTTCAAGATGGGGATATTATGGTCATAAGCCCCCGGGACACAAACCCGTCTTTTTATCTTTATATATATATATATATATATATATGAATAAATTAAAATTGCTTTGAAGGCGAAACTGATCGTGAATGGCCGCATAACCTTTGCTGATATCTTGTAACAATTATTGAATCTGCATGGTTAATTATATAATGATTTGTCCATTTAATCTATGACTATTAAGCAATTTATTTTGAGAATTCTCCTTATTGACGAATCGTATAATAAGTTGTGGAGTAGTGTAGAAAATATAGGGTTATAATTTTTATAAATATTTGGTTATTTGATCATCAAACTGGTGTTTTTTTTTTGTATATATTGTCTTTATTTTTACCATGTTTATCTTTTTTCTAACGCTACTTGCAGTTTTAGAGGTTTTAGGTAAGCTTGTAGCTTTCATTTACCATCACCTCTTCATTTTCTTTGTTCATTTGTCAGTGCACCTACCGGGGTTTGTTTCCCTTTTCTCACATTGCTTGTTAAGTGACTGAATTAACTTCCACGAACATTGTCACAGACGGTGGTAGCTGACTATGTTCATGTGTCTGTCTCTTTTCTCATTGCTTCTTCCTGGCCACTTAACTTAATTTCCATTTGGTGTCAACGTTATCGCCTATACTAAATTTAAGCCCACTCTAAATGGGTTTAAAATCTCTTAACTAAATTTTGTTGTATTGTTTTACTTTATATTTTGTTCAGTTTGACGCTCTTTTTTTTAACTTTATTGTGTATCTTTCCTTCACTTCTTCCTCTTCTTTCTGACTTGCTATATCCATGGAATAAACAAACTAACTGTGTAGGTCTCTTATCGATGGATGTCTATTGTCTATTCGAAACTGTTACCTGTGGTAGCAGAGTAGTGTACCTAGTGAATGGAGTGTACTTTCTTGTGGATTTTAAGCGCATAAGAAATATAATTAATGTAATGGAAATTCAAATTTATGTACTGCATTACGTATTTATTATAAGAATGTAGAAATTTATAGTAGTAACTAGGGGAGGGATATATGTTTTAATATACATTTTATCTGCTTTCATTAAACCTCTTAACCGGAGCATATTTTAGAAGTGGTTCTAGGAAATTTCGGTCTTGGAAAACTCAGTCTCTGTTTACAATGGTGTTATTAAAGAACAATAATAGAAAAAGTTGAGATTATGAGCACTAAAATGTGTAGTTTATTTATAAAAATCGGATATCATTAATAGGGTTGTGACAATATTCTCTTTGAAATATGCTTTATATTCTCACGAAATATATTCTCATATGCTCTAAATATATTCTTTTATGCTCTGAAATATGCTTTATATTCCTTTAAAATATGCTTTATATTCTTTTTATGCTCTATTATGTTTTTTATGCTTAATTATGCTTTTTCTGCTTAATTCATTAAAAGTGCTGCAATTAGATATAAAAATATGATAAGGGATATTAGCAAGTTCCTTAAATCACATTTGGATGCTAATCTCTTGTTTCGGTGCAATAATCTTTGAAGAGTTTAAATAAGTTTTTTAACTTGAATCATATGGCACATGGATTCAATCTGTATTTCATCTGACCAAGTCCAGTCACAGTAATATCGGGTTTATGAAACGGTTAAATTTTAAATTTAAACTAAGAAACGTTCAAAAGTTGTAAGGATAAAATAAAAATGCATTTTCTAATATTGATTTATGAAACTTTTCAATATCGAACCCTACACAGGTTTTTCATGTATTAACCTCAATTCGGCTTGTACACTGGAGAGAAATGATTTTTGGTCATCAAACAACACACTGTAGTTTAACTCACTGTGGGTTAATTATACGCTAAAGTAGTTAATTCTTGTTATGTGCTAGGTGTAGATGAACTACAGCCCGTGGTTTAATTCTCTAGTCAGTATAAACGCACAAAATGTAGGTAAAATTTTATATTTCTGTGGTTAGAAATACGCATCATCCATGTCAGTTCACCTTAACTACAATACAAATCAAAATTAAACTTGCATGTGGGTAAATTATTTTCCTTTGTCAGTATATATAACCGTCGTCTATGTAGTTAGAGTATTACTATGAAATTATTAATCACATGTATGTAAATTTAATGTAAATCAGGCGGGAAACTGGAGTGGCGCGTCAGTTTCAGTGAAATATCAAAGAAGGTAGGTGTGTAATTTGGTAGTAACCTTAATTTAATTTCAGCTATGTCCAGTGCTTAAATTTATAGTAATAGCTATATATATCAGAACATAAAATAGGCTAAAATAGTTTTCTGTGATCAATTCATTCTGAAAAATAGAAAATCAGCCTACCTATTTATAATTGGAAAAGGCCCTAGGCAGAATCTCCATACCTTGCAGCATAGCCTTTAGGCAGCTGACTATAATCTTCAGTTTGCTCTAGCCTCTACTTGACTACTTCTAGGGTGCTTGTATGTAATATAATCCTAATTACAATATAATATATTGGTGTAAACTTTTTGAAGTCTCTGTCAGACTGTCTGCCATAGTGTCACTCTTAATTTCTGACTCTGCCCTGGCCAGATTGCAGAAACTGATAGAGTGCTCTCCAAGAAATCCTCTATGTTTTCCTTCTCTTCTAAGCAAAATACATGTATATAAGAGAAGAAATCAATAACTGTTTGCACAGATAATGTTAAAATACAGACTGATGTGATGTCCAAGTAAAATTATGTGGTCCATGAACTCTCCAATTTTTTCACAGTTCTCCCAGATTGTATTTGATGGTAAACTTTGTTGTTTTTTCTTTTCTCATAAATTGATATTCTTCATATATCACTATTTTGCCTTTAATATTGTGAGGGAAAATTGCTAAATCAATAATGTTAGTCAGTTACCTAGTGCATGGAAGACTAGCCAATTGAATTAATTTGTTTGCTGGCTTTTTCAAGATTTTTTTTTTTAAAGTTAAGAGTACCTAATTCTGTGCACCACTTACAGACTAATAATTATCTTCTAAATTTCATAATTATCTCTGATGACTTGATTGTCTGTTGGCAGTCTGCAGAATATGGAATATTATTTATCTTTTTCTGTGAAAATTATCGTTAGGTTTCTTTTACTTTTATTTCAATGAGAAGTTGAGAACAATAATCAAAATAGATTTTTTGAGATCAGTTTCTATGGACTTTGATATATGATGATCAGTTAATGGGATTTTTAAAATCCAGTGCATTTATTACATTCAACTGTAACCTGTATGCCAAATAGATTTTTAAATAGTGTATTCTTTACTATCAAATATTTTAATTTGAACACCAGACTACTGAAACTGGTAAATTGTTCTAGAATTCTCTATTTTGCATTCTGTTTTCAACGAAATAAATTTAAATTGAAGAAAATAAGTATTTTTTGTACAGAAAATATTTAAAAAAATAATATTCATCAGATTTTATTTGAGATAGTTACTTTCTGGCTCTTGGTAACAATTTAATTAATTGGGACTGAAATGCTCTCTGAAATCAACCTAATTTCAGAATCTCCCACTGCTTCTATAGAATTTTAACTTTTTATAGATACCATGACTTTCACATGGCTCTTTTTCAGAGTAATTTGACATGAATTTTTGGTAACAGTAGCTACAAAGTGATTGAAATTCAGTAGCTAGTACTACTTCTTTACATTTAATTCTATGTTGTCATCAATAGCTGCGTGATAGCTAATTGATTATTTTTCTCATTTAATTATATTCATTCTCATTTTTAAAATCTACTATATTTAATTCTAATTTAGAGAAGTCCATTGGATAAAGGAAATATGTTCTTGCTGTTACCTAATCTAAGACTGTTTATATCTCTTGCGGATGATTATTCTAACAATTAAGTCAATTATCATTATATTCATTGTGAATTTTAGTTTTTTTTTGCTAATCATTGCTACATAGCTAGTCAGTAATTAGCCTTAATCTCTCAATTGTACTAACTATTCTCAACAATTTCCTAATTCCATATTTTTTGCAGACACCAGAGACATTCTAATGAAGACTTTTGGGGTGGCTTGCCTACTTTTGCTAACATCATCACAACAAGAGATTGAGGCCCACAACTGCTGATGTTGGTGTTAACTTTTAGAGGTAAGTTTCTGTAAGTTTTACCTATTTATTTGACTTTTAGCTAACTATGAATAAGATCTTCATTAATTGATGCTTTGTAATTTTCTTTTCAGTCATATGGCTAACTATTGAAGAGGATAGCTTGGCTAGAGAAGTAATCTTCCTTCTCAGTCTCATTCCAGCCACCCATCTTCAAAGTCTTCTGAAGTTGATCAATATTATGTTTCCTCTGATGAAATTATGTTTTGGGTGCCAACACTTTTTGAAGGCGATTGATGTAGCATTTTAAACTATTCCAAGTTTTGAATTTGCAATATTGCCAGGAGTGCTGAAACATTTTTTTACTTCACTGTCAACATCATTATACAATATTCATTCAATGTTATGTTATGAAAGCTCCATGCGTCACTGATTTGGTGAGTCGCTTTGAGAAATAGCTAGCTGTGAACAATTCAGTTCATTAACTACTAAATGACTTTTTATTTGTTTGGGTACTTAAATCTTGGAGCTACAAGGAAGCTTTTTTTGGCTCTTTTTAAACATAAATATATATAACTTCTTCTTTAATCCTCGAGTTATAATCTAGTTGCAGTTTCTCCTTTGATGGTGTGATTTCAAATTTAGTAATCTGTTAAATGAGTTAATAGAATTGTTATGTTTCTTGAATATTTTATTCATGTTTAATAATACATAAATTGGTAACTTCTTCAATTTTTCTAGCTTCTGAGAAACTATTATAATTTTTTTTCTTACTAATGTTTACCAAGTAATGTGTGTTTCTGAAATTGTTCATTTTATATTAAATATAATTAATTAATTTTGAGTTTTATTACAATGATTTGATAAATTTGGAAAGATTTGTTAAATATCCAAGTTAATTATTTATATTGTATCTATTTTAACTAACTTAACAGAAGTATTATCACTCTATATTTATTAGTTAATCTTCATGCTGTATTATACAGCCTTGGCCAAAAGTATTAGGACACCACGGTTTTTTATGGTTTTTCAAAGAAAAGGTAATGAAACTAGTTCTAATCAAATTAGTATTGTATATTAATCAATAAACAACTATTCTAATACTTGATCGAGCCCGCTTTGGCTTAAATAACCGCCTTTGTGTGGTTAGGCATGGAGTCGACAAGCCTTTTACAATTTTCAGGATTAATTTTGGTATAACTGATCTTCGTTCTTGATTGGGATGTTCCTAATGCCATTTCCAAGAGTTCCCCACAAGTGTTCAATAGGGTTCAAGTCTGGGCTCTGAGCTGGCCACTCCATCATGTTGATGCCCTTTTCCTCGAACCAGTCACGGCTTTTATTGGCTGTGTGGCATGAAGCATTGTCCTGTTGGAAGATAATGTTGTCTGGAGACTCTCCCGGGTGCAAAAAGTCAATGGATGGGCTCAACACTTCAGAAAGCATGGCGGTGTAAGTGGCTGAAGTCATTCTCCCTTGACACAAAAACATTTCACCGGGCCCTGAGGAAAACATGCAGGTCCATATCATCACGGAGCCACCGTCATATTTCATAGTTGGGACCAGGCATTTAGCCTTATAAGCCTCTCCAACTCTGCGACGAACCTAGGCCGCGCAAGAGGTGCCAAAAATCTGAGAGAAAATGTAAAACATTGAAATATTTTTTCTTAGGTCATTATCAGGTCAAACACTGCAATAAATTGGTGCGTTTCAATAGGTTATTTCACTAGATGATTTGCTTAACATACCTCATAGTTACTTCCATCAGACCAGATCACCTTAGACCATTGCTCGCTGGTCCAAGCCGAATGATTTTTGACCCATTGGAGACGCTTCTTTTTATTGGTCTCAGATATGAACGACTACCTTCTAGCTTTACACCCTCTCAGACCATGATCTAAAAGCCTTCTTCTAACTGTTCTTGCAGAAATTTTTGCATTGCTCTCCTCGTTCAATTCTGCAGCCAGCTTTGAAGCTGTTTTTTTCTGTTTCTAAGGGACTGCCTGATGAGAGATCGGTCCTCACGAGGTGCTGTACACTTCTTTCTACCTGACCTTTGTGCAGTTTTAACATCTTTAGTGTCCATAAATCGTTTTAAAGTTGTTTGAACTGCACATCTCAAACATTTCACCTTTTCAGCGATTTTTCGTTGACTGAGCCCATCTTTATGGTGCGCAATAATTTGTCCTCTCTCAAATTCACTCAGTTCCCTTTTTTTAGGCATGTTTACATATAAATAGGCTTATACCTAAATAACCTGGAAGAATTCATGATAAAAAGCTTAAAAAAACAATGATGAAGCACTAAATCTGAACGGGGCTTATGGGTGAAGATGATACTATAGGGATTAAAAATCACTACGGGTTGCTGCACGGTAAACATAATTTTAATACTATCAGATATTGAAGAATGCACCATATTCTCAATTGCCAAAGATATACATTGGCTTTTACAATTGAAAACCGTGAAAAGCTGAGGTGGCCTAATACTTTTGGCCAAGGCTGTATATGAATTCTTATGAATTTGATTACTACAGTATTTTGTAATTGAGTGTAGCTAAAGTAAACAATATCCAAGTGGCTAAAATAAAATGCATGTAGGTAAAATTGCTTAGCGACTGCAGTTTGAAGGATTAGTTTATCAGTTAAATATTCTTTTACATGAGGTTTGAATTGCATGCATGTTGGTAAAATAGACAGCCAGCTGTAGTTAAATTAATAAGCATGTAGGTAATGTTTAACCACAGCTGTGGTTTGAATTGCATGTATGTAGGTAAAATAGACATTCAGCTGTAGTTAGAATGATGATAGATGTAGGTAAGATAAAGTACATGCATGTAGGTAAAATTACATTATAAATTCATGATGTTTGATCCAAACCACAGCTGTGGTATGGTTTAAAAACGACCAACATTGTGGTTTGTATGAAACTATATATAGGTTCGGTTAAGTACACTTTTCTTTCAGTGTATGTTCCAATAATTTTGGCATGTATTGTTTGGCGACGGTCTTTTAAAAATCCTATATACTTACTTTCTATTGTTTTTTTATTGTAAATATATATTCTTTAGTTATATAGCATATATCTGACCTGAGAAATATATTAGTTTCATGATTTTTTTATATATTGTTGAAAAAATATGTTTTATTACTTTTTAATAAAAATAATATATTTTCAATAAAAAGAATATGTTTTTAATAAAAGAATATGCTTTATTTAAAATATGCTCGAGATTACATTTTTATGCTAAAAGAATATTGTCACAACCCTAATTATTAGTTAACATTATTTTTTTAATGTTGCGATAAGAAACAAAACATTTTTAACAGTTATTATTAGGAGCACAAGAAACAGAATCTTAAATTAGGTTACATGTTTTCAGAATGTGTTCAATTTGCCACCCATTTGTTGCGATGCAATCATTCAAACGTTTGTCCCGCAAGGATTTTGGTGTCTTTGCTCGCGTCCGCCAATCATTGGTAAGTATATAGGCTGCATCGCAACAAATGGGAGGCAGTTTGAACACATTTTGTAAACATGTAACCTAATTTAAGATTGTATTTCTTGTGCTCATAATAATTACTGTTAATTTTTTTTTGTTTCTTATCGCACCATTAAAAAAATGACGTTAAATTATAATAATAAATGGTACAGATACTACTTTTTTAACCTTGTAACTCTTTAACTAAGCATTTCAGACCATATCTTCATAAAATAAAAAGTGTTTATTTCGATGAATGCAACCTTATGTTAAAGTTTGGCAACAAAAGTGTCGAACACCCTGTATATATCCAAAGGAAATTGTATAGCTATTTGAAGCCTATTTCCTTTTACTTTGAGTATAACTATTTCCATTTTCTTACATCTTAAATATTTCATCGAATTTTTGAAGTATAGTCCATAAGTGTAGATCTTGCTACACCTCCAATTTTAGCAGCTTTTCTGACAGATAAACTTTTTTGGAATTCATCAAATGTTTTTTGAATATCTTCTTTATTATGGAAGCTATCGGTTTTATTTTTATAATGAAAAGGCATGAATAAAAATAAAGACACTAATATTAAAAGTTACAACTAATCTTATAAACGAATGCTATTTCAATTAAAATACTTACCTTCAAGTCAGAATATCCCTTTTAATACGAATTACTTCACTAAATTGTAATGGTGGACTGAATCAGATACAGAGGGAAGTTTCGGACACCGTCTGAACCAACCTAAACAGAAGTGTCCGATTCATCCCAAATGACACTTCAAAATAAAAAACATCACCATTTTTCTAATTTCCTTTGTATTATTTAATAACACGCCAAACATAACATAAAATATCAATATAATTCATACATTTCAGATTGAGAATCAGTTTCCTATTCATATAGTCCACACACGATCTAATTGAATCACGAAAAATTACATCAATATTGAAGAAAACAGTAAATTACCCCTCGGGAGCGAAATACTACATCTCCACATTGGATCTTTCAAATAGCTGACAGTTAACACCTCGCACACATTCAGTTGCAATAAGCGGTAGTTCCAACAATTATGAACATGTTTAAACGAGTTGTCCGAACCATCCCTATGTCCGAATGATCCCGATTCTCCCCTATACATATTAACTTACAAGGTACACACAGAGAAAGCAAATTAGTTGAATCAAATCATATTTGATTTTTTTTTTTGACTAAATTTTATGGTTTATCTGTGCGCCTACCTACGTGGTGAGTTGCAGGTACTATTTAAAATGAGTTAAATTGACGTTGGTTAAAACAACACATATGTGAGTTGATTATTTTTAATTCACGAAGTTCACAACAACTACCTGTGATAGTCAAACATACTCGTGATGGTTGAACTAATTAAATGTAATGGTTATAACAACTGCATAACAAGGTTACATCAACTACTTGTGTACGTTTCTCCAATCACTCCTATGTGTTATACCAACTACTCGTGTAGGTTATGCCAACTACTCGTGTAGGTTATGCCAACTACTCGTGCAGGTTATACCAACTAATCGTGCAGGTTATACCAATTACTCGTGCAGGTTATACCAACTACTCGTGCAGGTTATACCAACTACTCGTGTAGGTTATACCAACTTCTCGTGTAGGTTATACCAACTAATCGTGCAGGTTATACCAATTACTCGTGCAGGTTATACCAACTACTCGTGTAAGTTATACCAACTACTCGTGCAGGTTATACCAACTACTCGTGCAGGTTATACCAACTACTCGTGAAGGTTATTATATCAACTACTCGTGTAGGTTATATCAACTATTCGTGGAGGTTATATCAAAATCTCGTGTTGGTTATATCAACTACTAGTAAACTAAGTAAATATGGCAAGTATGGAAATATGTAGTCTATGGTTGATCTTACCCTGAGACCAAATTCTTAGGAACCAGTAAAACAAACGATGTTTGCGCTGCGTATGTCAGACGGCGGGTTTCAGGCGGTATGACTTCCGGTTATTCTTTGTCAAGTAAATGTATATCAACTATTAGTGTAGGTTGAAATCTTGGTCCGGTTAGCAGTAGCCAAACTTTTTACATGACTTTTCCAGTCACTATATTTACTCTATTAAATCATAATCTCGAGTTAGGTCCCGGTATCAATTAGATTAGACTATTTATTTTCTACGACTAAATCTAACATGTTCATATATTTTCTACTTTTGATTCTGTGATATGCATACTATTTTGATTTAAAAAAAATTGATCACCTAGACAAATCTTCGCTTTTTGAAATGTTTTCGATCCGATGAATTGATATATGGTTATTAGTTGTAAATTAATAGATTAGATTGAATAAATAACTTCATCAGGTCAGTTTATAAATAAGTAATTAGATGTGTGATAAATAGGTAGGCTAGATAAATGAAATAACCAGGCTAGATTACAAAAACAAATGTTGATAGAAAAAATCTTTGATATGCTGCAATTATATCATAACTTAATGAATAATAATAAAGCCTTTATCTTCTAAACCATATTTTAGTGCAATCATCTTACTCATAGGCACTGATGTGGAAATATGTAATAGAATTACCAAGGTCAAATTGAAAACGAAATATAAACATTTATGTTTTAGATTTATTATTTAGAAGTACCTACATTTTGAATCCTTGTCATTGTCTGTTACGACTATAGGTTGCCAATTCCTGAAATAAGAGATTCGTATATTAATATATATGTATATAATGGAAATTTATAGTATCGTTTATATGCATTATCAATAACATCACCTACTCTTTTTCCTTTTGTGATGAGATAGCGACAGCTTCGATATTCTTTTCATGTCTGGAATCCCTAAAAGCATATGGAAAAGTAAGAGCTAATCATATTGCAAATACCTATTTAAAAATCATCTAACATTTTCAAATACTTACTTTGGCCTAGCATAATTGTTCCTGAATCATTCAAAGGAAATGAAGAGGACTCCGATGGATGATGACGTTGATCTACTCCATCAATTTTTCATAAAGATCTGAAAGTAGATTCAGAAAATATATAAAACCATATTAATAAAGAAATGAAGAGACTTATTAACTGAGAATTGTTTCATATATGTAAATTATTTATATAAAATGTTAAAACTATTTTAAAATCTTCAGATGTATTATAAATTTAGCTCTAATAAATGCAATGGATTCTCCTTGCTAATCTTCATAATTTTGTTCATTATACACTCTTAATTTAGACTTTAAGTAAATACCAAAGAAGTATAATATATCAAAAGGCTCACCTCTGGTTGGAATAATTATCACTGCCAAGTCCCTGGACGGTGTTCTCCTTATTTGCTCCCAGGAAGGAGTTCTGCCGACTAACTCCCTGGGCGGAGTTCTCCCAGTCATAGAAAACTAGGGTCAAGTAGGTAAATTGCGGCACTTTAACTAACTGCGGCCTCTTATCTCAGAAACATTAATAACCATCATGGCTTCAAGGTACTCGTAAAATATATAGAACTCATAATAAATTGAGCTTATTATGATATTCAACAATTCAATATATGTATAGCTAAACTAATTTCAGAAGGATTTTGAGACTTTCTTAATAGGGCCGCAATAAAAAATTAAAGAACCGAATTTACCTGTGTAACCCTACCTATAGGTAGACTAACTAGTTTTAAAATTTTTAAGTTATCAGAATACTTAACTTGAGATACTAGGATGAGTTCCGAATTATCGGATGGTTCCAAATTTTCGGTTGCCTAAGAAAAACTATATAAAATAATTAATCGACTTTTATTTTAATTAGCTATTTGGTAGCTATATACTATATTTCATACGTGACCGAAAATGTGAAATCGCCAGATAATTTGGAACTTACCCTATCTGAGGACAGCGTAGTACTTGCCTAGCCTATGCAGAATGTATTGACACAGAAAAAAAAAGCTAGGTAGGTGTGATGCTTAAATAAGTTAACATATAATAATCTAGGAAAATTTGTTTGGATATCATTTTACAAACTGGAAGGCAGTAATCAAAATTTATTATTATGAAAAGTTATACACTGATAATCAGCTCTTCATATAACTACCTAGCCGCCAGTCTATCAATCCCCAAAATTTTAGAATATTTAGGCAGACATTTATCAATTTATTAATGGAATTAATTAATAATTAATAATCGATCGGCAGCGATAATACTATTCAGTGCATATAACGCTATTGTTTGCACTCGAACTAAAATGGTATTGAGGAGTGTTCACATTCAACACGTAACACACTTGAAACAAGATTTGAACTGTAAAGTGTCGACCGATTAATTGGCTTTGAGGAAAACATAAGTTGCCACATACTCATTTGATTTAACTCGCACCTAAATTAAAAAAAAGTAGTGCCAACTCTCATAGTAAGTTAATATATACACCAGATGAATTGAATTTACAGTCTTGGTGGGTTACTTTATCAAACTATGTCATAGTTGTTTAACTCACACCTAAACTTCCAGAAAAGTAGCGCTAACTCTCACATTAAGTTAATTCATACTCTGCAGAATACATTGGATTAACAGTCTTTGTGGGTTACTATAACACACTATGTCATAGTTGATTTAACTCACACCTAAACTTCAAAATAAGTAGCGCCAACTCTCATAGTAAGTTAATTCATACACCAGATACATTGGATTAACAATATTTGTGAGTTACTTCAACACACTATGTCCTAGTTGTTCTAACATATGTTCAAACTCCCAAAATGTAACTCTAACTCTCATAGTAAGTTGATTCAATCCATAAAATAATTTGAATTAACTATGTTTGGTGACACACCACATCATAGTTGTTTTGACACACGTGAAAACATGAATATAGTCAAACCAACTCACGTAATAAATTGATTCAAAGCATAAATTGTTGACCCATTAAATATGAGTAAACTTTTTTCTCTGTGCACTGGCTAAGCTTTGATACGAATTTTAGACTCTTCTGCTCACAAATAAATATGCACATGTGTACACACGGTAATATGCCCCTCCATTGCATGCATTATTAGATACAACTACTTAGTTAGTTATTTGTATATTCGAATTTTGTCCATGGTGGTTTGTCTGTATACGGATGCATTGAAAAACGCGTTATTGATCTAATTAAATTATTTAGGTTTCCTAAAGATGTAGGAATTGGAAGATATGGACAGGGTAAGATAAGACAGGAGCGACAGCTCTCATATGAAGGCACTTTGAAGAAAAACAACACCTCTTATTAAACCTCAAATATATATGCAAAGTGTTCACAATACTGCAGAATACAGCCAATTTAGTCAAAAAAAAAAAAAGATAAAGCAATTTATTATAACAAAAATGAATTTCTATGTAAAATTTAGTTTACTAATAGGTGTTGACGACGTTTTAAATTGGCATTTCAGTACATATAATCGCCAGTTTACCCAGTTTAATTATAAATGGTGAAATATAAATAAATAACCAATATTATTCATTCCTGAATTAAAAAAAAAATAATGAATCTTGTTCACACTATATTTATTCAATATATCCTAAGAGTAAAAGAATGATTAAATTGAAATTCATGGAACAAAAATAACTCCAATTAAAATAGAAATTTGTATTTTCATCAAACTGTCGTAGAAGACCAACGTCGCACTAGCAAATAGACAAACATTACAAAGAGTTATAATTAAACTCTTATTTTCGACATATATCATCGAATAGTGTATTATATTCATTTTTTATGCTTATCATTGTTAAACATTTATCATTTTATTGTTGTCGTGCTAAAAAATGTATGTAAAGAATTGCTGAAAACTAAATTTACAATGGATGCTATGCTAATTTCATAAAGTGATAATTTATTCAGACAATACTTTAGATAGATTTAGATTGAATTATAAGTTCTATAAATTCGCCTATCTAAACGGTCACAAAATAATCACTGTGCAAAGGTCTTTTAAGAAGAAGGGATATATGTACATAAAAATAGGGCGATAATTATTAATAAAAAAATTAACTTACCTTCCTTCTAATGGATCTATTGTAGATATGAAATTCGATATAAAGCGAGTTTACAATGCAAGAAACAGTTCATCTATTATATTATCAAAAGAGTAAAACGATTTCGCGATTTTATAACTGCATCTGATAAAAAAAGACTGGAACACCAAGAACAGCTCAATATAACTCGTATAGCTATTGAAAATGTTGAAGATGGTGTTAAAGAAAATCCAAAAGCGGCTTTTTAACCAGGTTTAATTTCCTTCTATTGATCATTAGGTAAAATTCTAAAACATATGAGATATGACAATATTTTTTCACTAAAAACAAAAAGAATAAAATCGTTACAGAAGATGAAATATCCTCCACACAAAATTCAATTGATCTAAAAACTAGATTTTTTTAGCAACAGAGACAATTTTCTTGTAATTTACAGATGCGCATGAAGATTTCATTTCACATCTGTTAATGTTCGATGAGGCGCATATTTACCTTTCAGGTCATGTCAACGAACAAAATTGTAGATATTGAAATATTGATAATCCCAATACTTATTCATGAACTCCCATTTCATTCACTAATTCTCTGGTGTGTTATGGGAGAATCATCTGTCTTTATTTCTTTGAAGGAGAGAATTTGGAAACTGGTACTGTTAATGAGTCTCATATTGACAATTGTACAATAATTATTTGCCCTAAGGGCCCAACCCCTTTTTCTTCCATTCGAGTTTTCAATCTCCCCCTTCCATGAGGGCTATAACAAACAGTACAGCGATAATAATGGTTCATGATAATCTTTTAACTTATTTGTAGTTTGAACCTTCACTCTTTACAGTTGCTCATTATCAATAATGGGTGCTAGGACGTTTCGTTACTGGACAGTTCGTTAACTGACGTTTCGTTACTAGGACATTTCGCAACTAGGACTCTTCGTTACTAGGACGATTCGTTACCAGATTTTTCGTTCCCGGACGCACGCTTTTATAAATTTGAAATGAGTTATAGACTACAAAATTTTAATAGTACGTATCCCATACATTATGAATATATATTTAAATATATATTAAATTTTTTTTACCCTTTATTTTTTTTCTTACCCTAATCATCGGAAATTTTCCATCATATTAGAAAGTTAACATATTAAATTATATAGTCTTTTCTTTTATGGTCGAAAATATTTATTATCTTCGCAAAATTGCAGAATGTTATGTTTTTTCCATTTTTATTTTAATTCGGCAACATATAACATCTGGTAATTGGATTTTTACCCAAACGTTCAAAAACAACAGTAGGTAGTAGAGCAAGCAAGCTGCTAGCTATCAGAATGAACCACATTTTCGAACATGAGTAGAAAAACTAAATAGAATTATTGCTATTGAACTTCTATATCTATTGGTATCCATGATAGTTTTACTTCCAACTTTTCTAATCGAAGATATTAAGTGATGATTGTTTATTTTATACATATAGGGCCACATACAGGGTGGCGCAAAAAAAGGAAACCCATTTTCAAATTAGTTTATTTTCACAAACCTTTAAAGTTAGAATTTTTCTAAAAACAAATTTTTATTTGTATAGTTTTTCTGCATCTTTCATGAAAATCTGGTAAACATACGACTAAAATTAAAAATCCTGCATTGAATTGAAAAAATATAAATAAAAAGGGCTTGCGCGAGAACGAAAAACACAAAAAGACTTAAAAATAGGTATAATTTATTTCCATATGGTAGTAATAAAATTAAAAAAATACTATTTATCATTCAATTAATGTTTTGTTTATCGACACTTTCATTCATGGAAATACTTCTTCATCACCAATCACGATGTATTCTTCAAAATGAGCATTTCTTTGCAGAAACCATCTTGAAAAATTTAGTCTGCCGTAAATCAGTTCTAAGAGTTCGAGTCTTGCATGTTTCTTGAAAGAATGATTCTTCACATTGTGTTTAACAATTCGGTGAAATGTGTCTTTAGTATGTCTAATTCATTCCTTCTGATTGATATTTTTGAATTCTCAATAAGCTGTTCATGAACAATTAATGTTTTCATGTGTCTGTTCTGTTCTCCTGCGACCTAATATCTTTTTGTTCAAAATAAAGTTGTTTTTTCCGTTTGGAACTTATTAGTATAAGTCAATTTGGTTTTAAAGTTGTTGAAAATCTTTCCTGGAAGCTATGTTCAAAATGAGGTTGCACTTGTTTAAACCTTTCGGTGTTTAAATAACTTGTCACAACAAAAACTCTGTTCTTTTGAAAGCTGCATTTTGAGGGATTCGAATAGGAGATACAAATTAACGGTGAACTGATTTCATTAAAGATATCAATTTTATATCAAACATCAATTATAAAATGATAGTCAAGGTTTTAAATATCTTTTATTTGTTATAGAAAATAATATAATTTAATGTTTTTACATCCATATGAAATGAATTATACCTATTGTGATTTTTTTCGTATATTTCGTCCTCACGCAAGCCCTTTTTGATTACCTTTTTTTAATTTGCTGTAAGATGTTTATTTTTCGTCTAAACTTTAACAGATTCCCAAAATAGATGCAGAAAGAATAAAGGAATAGAATGTTGTTTTTAGAAAATTTCTAGCTTTAATTGTTTGTAAAATAAACTAGTTTGAAAATGGGTTTCCTTTTTTTTTGCGCCACCCTGTATAACTAGATAACTAGATACTTAGAAGACGAATAAAATGTATGTTAAACCTCAAAATTTAAAGTTGTATGAATTCATAATGTATGGGATTGGTATCAATTGAAGTCTGCAACCCATTTCAAATACAAATAATTGTTCCTTGTTTAAAAAGAAACGAAAAATCTGGTAACGAAACGTCCGTTAATCAAACATCCGGGTACGAAATGTCCGGTCACCTCAATAATGATAGGAGATATATATAATTGAAAAAAATATATATATTTTAATAGTAAATATACATGTTGTAAAATCTATACTTATTCTTTGTAAACTGTTTTTGTTAAAATATACTGTATATTATTATTACCATGCTACTATCTATCAACAATTAGATGATGTAGAATTCTCTGTTGCTAACATTCAAATAAATCCCAAAGAGCCTATCGTTAATTAAACTCATCTAATAAGGTTATCATGTTACCATGGAGATGACTGATATACAAGCAATACATTTAATACTTATACATTACTTGCATTTTTATCTATAATTAATCTACTTGATCCCTATACTTGACTTCCTTTGATAACATCATGCAACTTTGTTGGCAAGTGCACTACCTTGTATATGTATTATCATTGAACAGAAATTGGTATTGTATAACAAAATGTGTTACATGAGATTTGATAGTAATTTCTCACACTATATTGAATGGTTCTAGGTAAATTGCTCGAAAACAATTGCTCGAAAGACAATTGCTCGGAAACAATTGCTCGAAAGACAATTTCTTGAAAACAATTGCTCGAATGAACTATTGCTCGAATGAACAATTGCTCGAAAGACAATTGCTCGAACGAACAATATTGATCGAATGAACAATTATTGCTCGATTGACCAATTGCTCGAGTGATCAAATTGTTCAGTATTCAAATTAATAAAAGCCAGTTAGTCATCAAGTTGGATCACTTCAATTAGCTGCACCTAACCACCCTGGTTTCAAATTAGTAATTTATAATAACTGCATTTCATATTTTTTATCGCTATTTACTATCAATCTTAATACTGTTTTTAAATTTTAATCTTCCCGGCTTTCTTATTTTTATTGAACTGGAATGATGCAGTAATTTTGGGTACTACAATTTTCGTTTTTTTTTTGTCAGTCAATACCTTCACTGGGTTCCGACGAGATGTTCTTGGGGCTAGGTTAGGGTTGTTAGGTTTAAGAAACTCGGCTATGGGAACAGCCTATCTCAGGATAGAGGGAGCGGTTGTTCATTTGGTCAAATGTTCGTTCGAGCAATTGTTTTTCGAGCAACTGTCTTTCGAGCAATGGTTCATTCGAGCAATTGTCTTTCGAGCAATTATTGTTCTCGAGCAATTTACCGGCTACCATATTGAATAGAGGTGGTAGATATAACATATGACGTCACTTGCATCTATATAAGTTAAAATAATTTTTCGGTTCGTTTGATTTTTATCATAAAAATGTATACTGAACACATAAATATGATTACGATTTAATTACGTTAATTCTTGTAGATAACGGTATAAAAGTTGGTATTTATGACTTATTGTCTTTACTTCCCTAATTACCAACGGCTAATGCAATGATGACTAACTTTCATTGTGTATGAGGTCTTCCTAACTGTAGGTAGGTATGGTCTTATACGCTCTCTATGCATAGAAAAATAAGATTAATTATCTACATTCCACAGAAATAATTACAAAGTAACTTAAACATTCTTCCAAGTTGATTTTTAAAGGCGTTAAACATCATTCAAAAAACCGGAAATAGGTTCCATGCTCCAAAATGTTTCACTTGTAGGTAAATAAGACTTCAGTTTATAATTCAACTTTGGATTTAAATTTTTTAGTAACTGGTTTGAAATTTTGAATAATATGTCGTCGTTGCAATTCTGGCTTGAAATCGTGTAGGTAATTGGGTTGACACAACAATATCAATTTGCAATTTTTTGACACGAATATAGGTAAGAGGGATATGCGTCAAGTTTTTTATGAAATAGTTTAGCATAATAATTGATAGATAAACATTAATTCTTTAAAAAAGTTGAAATCACCGTCTTTTCTTTGTAAATATGAAATCGTAATCGTATTGGAAACATATATATTCACTATACAGTATGGGCCACCAAAATGTTTCCGCTTTTTCAAATACTTGTAAATCGTTAACCAATGGACGGAAAAACTGAATACTGGTCTCTTTTTCTCCGCCTCTCATTGTACTATTAACAGTTAAAAACATTTTTGAACTGATGGAAATATATTAAGAACAGGTAAGCAAAGAGTGAAGGTGATTATTTTTGTCATTGCGCGAAGGTTATTCTTAGATCTAACTCTGTAATTTTACTTACTAAAAGGCAGTGAACAAAAGGAAAAAAAATATAATGGTAGACATTATAATACAGGGTGCTTAGACTTCTTCCTTGGAAACTATTTGGAAATTGAACAAGTTCAGTGACATTTTGATCTCATTGAAGTTTTCTCTAAGACTATTCGTTCTTCGCTTGTTCATTGCATGGCCCGCTTCACAAATGCATTTTTAACACCGCGGGAAAAAAAGCTCTTCTTAAAATGTGCTGACACTTGCGCTTTTTTTTATCGCTAATGGAAAAATCACATTAAATTTTCACTTCAGCGATGAAAAACGCAAGTGTGAACACATTTTTAAAAGAGCTTTTTTCTCGCTTTGTTAAAAATGCATGTGTGAAGCGGCCCTTAACCATGCAATGAACAAGCGAAAAACGAATATTCCTAATGAAAACTTCAATAAAATCAAAATGTCACTGAAGCTGTTCGATTTTCCAAGGAAAAAGTGTAAGCACCTTGCATGTTTTTTCCTTTTACTTAATACCTTTTAGTAATTAAAATCACAGAGTTAGCTCTAAGAATGGCCTTTGCACAATGAAAAAAATAATCACCCTCACTCTTTGCTTACCTGTTCTTAAACTATGTCCATCAGTTCAAAAATATTTTACTTGTTTATAGTTTTTCATCCATTGGCTAACGATTTACAAGTATTTGAAAAAGCGGAAACATTTTTGTATATATAGTTAATTAACTATTAGTGGAATACCGAACTTCGTAATTATTAGTTATACTCTTATTGTCAATATATGGCTCTTGTCATAATGGTCTTTATTTAGATGACAAAAAAATATATTGATGATATAACAAACATAATTGAATATTAGGGTGGACCAAAAAATAGGGGATTCGGATAAACTTCAGAATTTTCATATGGAATAGTTATAAACCTTAATGATGAAATTTTATAGCTATTTAAAAAAAATGTATTTGAAAATGTAGCAATTGAATATTATGCCTTTTATCGGAGCTGTAACGATCTTAAGTCAACAAACGTAAAGTCCACCTGTTCCCTGAATAGTAAAACGTTACATAACAAATCATGCTACGTTTCAAAAAATATTGTCAGAATGGGTAAAAAATACTATTTGGAAAAAATGATTGTCAATAATCGAGCTTTTGAGACTGTTACATATTAATTCAATTAATATACAAATATATTATTACAGTGCTTGATCGGGAATTATTTCATACGGACTCGTACAAAATATTTTAACTATAGATTAAAATTATGACATTAGATATGATAAAAGTGTGAGATCGGACCTTTAATATACATAACATTACGACATTCTTTTTCTGGAGTGTGTACAAGAGGTGCCAAATAGTTATCGATCAACTGCTACTTCGCTGCAAGCATATCAGTTTGCCGGCTGCTGCTGGCATTTAAACACGTGACCTTTCTTCTGCTCAGGTGGTTTGTTTTATGTGGTGTCTATTGAATTTGATTGATAAATAAGGGAGAATAGCTGCTTTTAATTCAAACTAACTAATTTGATTGTAGTTTATTTGATTTTTTAGTTGCTCATTATGGTGGTTGAATTTACTAAAAAAAATCGTAACTATTGCATAGCTAAAGCTACTTAGTAATTCCTGATGGAATTTTTTAGATTACATATTAAGCAATGAATGTTGCATGTAATTTCACTCATAGTTTTAATCAGTATTTAAGTGCATTTCGTCCTGATATGCTATGTTCGTGGCAGTCAAACCTTTTTTTAAATCTAAAAGAGGTAAATTGCATTTATGGTCTCGAAACAAATGAACGCCCAATGAAAATCACTTGTTATTATTTTTCGTAGCGTTTTCAAATGTCAGAGTCATCGTTGTCGATCGATTATAGTTTCGATTTTTGAGATGTATTATTCATCAATTAAAGGTAAATTAAAGATATATTTTAACTGTATATTACATTACAGGGAATCATAATTGCTTCCTATATCAAATGTTTATTAAACTTTTCGTTGTGCCAATTCTACTCTTCGTCACATCAGTCCATGGAAGTGACATTCTCTTCTACAGTGCCCTAGCTACCAAGAGTTACGTGGGATTTGCCGGGGCAATAGTAAAACTACTTGCAGAAAGAGGTCATTCCGTGAGTAGATCAGGAACAAGTAGGTAACTAATATACTAACTACCAAGATAATAAATTCTCATTGTAAAAAGGTTGAAACAATTTATGATATTTGTAATATCATCTCTAATATTCATAACGCACAATATTGCACAGGTAAGTTTTAGATGATCCCAATTTTGAAAAGAATTAGGTAATTAAATTCAAAAGATTAAAGCTAAATCAAGTCAGCTTTATTAATGCATGATAGATGCAGTAAATCGTTGGCAAAGTTTGATTTCTAGGAAATATTATACATACATATAATCTAAAGTTATGAACTTATGATGGTAGAACGAAAAGAAGTTCTCATGAGATATTAATATGTATATATAATTGTGTATATATCTTCTATAACATTTCTGGCGTTAAGTAAGTATTACAAAATGAATAGTAGTTTCCTGTAATTGAATCATTTTTTTGACTTAAAGTCGTGCAATTTCATTTCGAAATTAATTCCGTTTTGTCTAATTTTGACGTATGAGTCAAGAGTAAAACTAGGAATAAAAAATGTATTTCTTTCTGAGAACACACATCATAATCAATGTGTAGAACACAATATGCATATCAATAAGTAGAGTTTTTAATCCAATAGGAGGTAAATAATCTTTTCTTTTATTCAGGTTACATTCGTGACACCATACAATGTGCCAAATCACGAAAACATCACTCAGCTGAAGGTGGAACCACTCCTAGAGAATTACTTCCCATCACCATTCGAAGAGGTTGAAGGTCTCTATCCCCAGACTGCAGATTTCCCCAAAGGCTGCAGTCACCATCTCTTGGATCAGAGAATTCAGTCTCTCGATGTCGATGGCTTTGACCTCATCATTGTGACTGCTCTTTGCAACGACAATGATTGCTTCTTCGGCAGATTAGAGCATTCTAAGGTAAGTCATGCAACTGCAATCAACAACGTACCTTTCAGTGTTCGTTTCATAATATCGCGGTTTCAAGTAGACGTAAGATAAGAGTAGTCGTAAAACGTGATTAATATTTTTATATGAAATATCGTCAACATCATATTAAACAAGACTATTGAAATATGTAGGTGTAGCTGATAAAGAAACACGTACGAAAATTAAGAAAGATAAAACAAATATTCATAATTTGAGAAATTAATAATCAGATCAAATCTTTCAAATTTTATAATAATTAATTAATCAGAAATAAGATTAATCCAAATGCTATTTTTTAAATTGTTTTCGGTAGTTGAATGCTCGTCGTATCTATTTTGAAGATACACGCAAATTCTTTTCTCTCTTTTTTTCTGCTCACCGAACTATAGAAACTGGCTACGATATTACTATCTTTTGAATAGTATATAACACATTCATCTATCTTCAGGTTTATTGAACTTTGAAAATACGTAGAAATTATCTAGCAAAAAATGCAGTGGAAAGCACTGTTCTTCTAGCACTCAATTGAACAAATTTTTTTACATTCACCACTTAGAGTTGGAACACTTAGTTATAATAACTGTTTCCCTTACAAATCAAGTTTTAAATGTTTTAATAAGTTCATGATATAATTATTTTTCAAACATTTAGGAAGACTGAACAATGTAAACTTTCCCTAGCATTGACCAGCGTTATTACTATGATTTGTTAAGACTTATAGTTCAAGCTATTATTAATTGTAATTGAAATGAATAATTAAGTACATAAATGATTAATATCTAATTTATATTTCTTAATCACTAAGGTTCCCGTGATTCTTACATCTCCAGTAGCTTTAACTCCCTACCTGCACGACGTAATGGGGAATGTCAATTTCCCTTCTTTCATGACTGGCCTCAGTCATTCGGACGTGTTTCCTCTAAGTTTCTTACAAAGAGCTAAAAATTTGTTGACTGTGATATCAGAGACCTACAGTGTAGAGTGGGAGTACCTTCCTATGTTAGTACCTTGTTCAAATAAACTTACATTAAGTTCAAATTCATGAATTTATTATGTTAGTATCATTGATAGTCAATAACTTATAGTTAGATCTGAATGTAGCAAGAAAAAGACATCTTCTTTATCCACAGGTTTCAATCTGAATGCATAAAATCTGGAGTTTGTGCTAAAAATATGAGATCTATCAAAGAACTCACATCGAGAGCATCTCTTCTATTTCTGAATAGGTTTGTTTAAAAAATTACATATTCTTGGAACAATAAATATTTCGATGATATCCAACTCAACTGAAATTAACCTGCCCATATCACTTGATGTGAACAGCATCCGTAGTTTGGAGTATCCTGTCACTCCTTCCATGCCCAATGTGATTCATGTTGGAGGGATAACTTGTAGACCTTCTGAATCATTACCTCCTGTAAGTTGAAGATGAAATTTTAATAAATTGATATGATTTGAAAACAGATTATAGAAATATAATAAATGTTTCATAAAAAGGAATTTGAAAAATGGATTGAAGGGGCTGGCATCCATGGTTTCATCTTCGTAAGTTTTGGTACATCGGCCAAATCTTCATTGATACCTAAAAGGTGATTGACAATAACTTTATATTGAAAAATTAATTGAATCTGGAAGTATTATTCATCAAATCTTCATTTTCAAATTCTAGATTCATGGATGTGATTCTCAGAGTCTTGGGTTCTTTAGATCAACGCGTTATTCTGAAATGGAGCGATGATGACACTTTACAACTCCCGAAAAACGTAATGCAAACCGCCTGGGCACCACAGCAGGATTTACTAGGTAGTTAAACTAATTTCATAATTTTAAACAATAAATATAAGTTATTTATATGTGTAAGTATCAATGAACAGAATATTTCAATGGTTAAATTGATTTTCGCCAGCTTCTTCCCTCTGTACATAACACACAGTGACAAGGTGAGGTTTTTGTTGATATGGCACTTATTTTGTGTGGTAAGAAAAGAAAAAAATATATCATTTTAACTATGTTTAGTGACGGAAAAGATATGTGATGGTCACATAGTAGAAATGAAGACTGACTAAATAGAAGAGAAAAGAAAAAGTGTTTAGTCTGCCTGACATAAATGATAATGATGATAATGATTGACAAAAATATTTAAATGACTAAAATTCATTTTCCAATATACTGATTCAAGCCCATCGTGGACCCACAATTCGTCCCGATAATTGCGCTCTGAACAGTTAGGCCCAGGACAATTGGACCCCGAACAATAATTATTGGGCCCCAAGACCATTATTGGGCCTCAAGATTATTTGCCCATTTTTTTCAGAGTCAACTGTATTAACTTAATGGAGCAAGTAAAGATAACGGACCACAAGTCCGTTAACTTTACCACGTTATATTCTGGTCCGTTATGTTTACTAGCTTCATTTCTGGTCCGTTAACTTTACTTGGTTAAATTATTACAGAGAGCTATGATAAACTACTTCTAGAGAGAGGAAGTGTTGCAGCGATTGCAGGACGCTAAGGAAGACGGTGTAAAATCTTATTTTGTTCCAGTTATATCATTTCTCCATTGAAATGCCGCCATAGATTGCCAGTCACGTGAAGACAAAATAAGGATTTGAGCGTCCCGCAAGACGCGATATTATTTTGGCCACTGACTCATCACTTGAATTATAAAATATTTGACCAATAATTGGAATAAAAATAAAATTTTGGAATCATAGATACCATAATAAAGGTGAATATTTTTCCATCTTTTTATTACTCGTTCTTCACAACTTCAAAATAGATTACATTTTGTATCAATTCTTCTAATTAATAAAACATGCACAATTAATGTATAATCATAAATATTATCATTTATAAGGTTGTTTATTTATGAAAGCAACTATTTTTTTTAAATTCAAAAAGTTTTCTGGTCCGTTATCTTTACAGCTTCATTTCTGGTCCGTTATCTTTACAGCTTCATTTCTGGTCCGTTATCTTTACCAGCTTCATTTCTGGTCCGTTATTTTTACCAGCTTCATTTCTGGTCCGTTAACTTTATTTGGTCCGTTTCTGGTCCGTTATCTTTACTTGATCCAACTTATTTAAAGACCATTGCTACTGTAATAACTAGGGTTGTGACAATATGCCTTTTGCATAAGAATATAATCTTGATCATATATAAAATATAGAATATTCTTAATTAATATTCTTAAAAATTTTGGTTTCATATTTCAATTTTTAATAGATTAATTAATAATAATAAACAAAAAGATAGACAGCTGAAATAGAAAGATGTATCCAACATACAACTATTGGTCATAAAATTCATTGTCAGGTCGAAGTTTTCCACCTTTCTCCTGATGATGAATAGAAATCTTTCTATTCGAAAGCTTGAAACCTGATAAAACCTTCAACGTTGAGTTTAAATAACCTCATAATAATAGAATATTCTTAATATGAAAAAAAAAACAAAAAAAATTTCGTTATGAAAAATAAATATTTTTCAATAAAACATATTCTTTTCATCTATAAATAGTATTATTTTTTTAAAGACACAAATTTCCTAGTTACTAATGTGATGTGAATGAGTTAGGATGTACCCAATAGCAAATAAGGATGTAACTATTCAAGATGAAGAAACAATAGGAAATAAGAATGTGGGTATTTTAAAAGGCCGTGGCCCACCAAGACATACCGAAGTTATTATAACTTACAAGTTGAAATAAAGTTAATGTGAATTTGTTGAACCTGTTCACTGTTCAATATTGAAGAGTTTTGTGAATTATTAATTACAAAATTTATTCTCATGATCTCATATTATCCAAGCAACTGTTCAAACAACACTTTTCGATGTAAGTAAAAACCTTTAAAATTTACCAATTTTTTAAACTAAATATTTGTTCATTCATTCATTTCCAAACTGAACTTTGTCAGACGATACTAAAAATTGGACTCTATACATTGGATCCATATGACTTGATTCAAGTTAATACGACTTATCTAAACACTTCAAAGAATTCCATTACACCGAAACATGAGATTAGCATCCAAATGTGATTCAAGGGGCTTGCTAATATAAACCTTATCAGATTTATCAATCGAATTAAAAGAGTATGAACATATTTTTTAGAGAATATACAGTTCATTTCAACGATAATATTGCCACTATACCTTAATAATAACCAAGTAACAACTCTTTATTGAGTCTTTTGCCCAATTTTTTTCTGGGCTCAACTGTTTTGGAGCCCGATTGTCCACGGCCCAATTTTCCTGGGCCCAATTGTAGAAGGACCCAATTGCCCTGGGCCAATTGATGGTGCACCAAATCTCATATATTAATTTCAGCGTATTCCGAAACTTTTGGACCACTTTATATATATACTATTTAAGAACTGAACAAAGTTATATAAGGAATGAAAGAAAACTATTAATTAAAAACTATTAAATGACAATAAATGGAAAAAATTAAACTTCATTATAAATTAATTATCACAGAAGTACAAGTTTAGAAAATACTTCCTATGAGTGGACTGAAATGTGCATAATGTAGGTGAATTTCTAATCTTCTCTGGCCAATTTCTCCACAATTATTGTTGACAGTATGGCTGATGTCGTATCTGGATAAAGTGATGGGTAATTGACTATTGGATTGCCAAATTGTCTGGCGTCCAATGAGTGACAGGTACCTTTGATGAAAGAAGTTTACAGTTAATAATCACTAGTGACGGTTAAGTAAAATATGATTAAAAACCAACAGGTCACAAGAGTATCAAGTTCTTCGTTACTCAGGGAGGTATCTACAGTCTCCAAGAATCTTCTTACCACGGAGTGCCGGTGCTGGGAATGCCCTTTAAATTCTTCGACCAGATCAACAATGTGAAGAGTGCTGTGCGAGAAGGCTGGGCGCAGTTTGTCGATTGGGAAACAATGACTGACGAAATTTTGTACCTCAAAATTCGCCTGCTTCTAGAAAATAAAAGGTATGAACTATAATGAAGATTCGAAAGAAGCATATCTTGCTTTCCCCTGAAAGTAAATTCGTCAGATAAAAAATATATAGCCACTCTCCATACAGTTACAAAATAAAGTTTATGCATGAACAGTCACTAAATATCAGTTTAAGAACAATATCAAAGTATAATGTTTTCATTTACAGTTTCAAAGAAGTAGCTCAGAAGAGATCTCAACTCATGAAGGATCAAGTTGTCCCTCCTTCAGAACTTATCATCTACTGGTCCGAGTACGTCATGAGGCACAATGGGGCCCCACATCTAAGATCCCCTTTATTGGATATCGCATGGTAGGCAGGGATATGGAATATATTCAATATAATAGGCAGAAAAATAAAAGGGAGAATATTTATGAACAAGTAAAAAATGGTCAGAAGAACTTTTCTATATATAATAATACATAATTATGTAGTATGTACTGAACTTAACCCGCGCCGGCTCTTCATGCAGAAGCTCAGAATCATCCGTGAATTCTTGGTTACGCACATTTTTATGCCATACAATCGTAATTCATAGGTCAAATATTTTCTCTCTTCAGTGATGCTATTATTTTAATGTGGATTCGATACTATTTCTAGTAGCGTGGTTTAAATTCCTTATATTTTCTTACATTTCCTTTTCTTATTTTATAATGCAATATTTTAAATATAACGCACAAAAATGATTTCGAAGTGTTTTTTTAGGAAATGACAACACTAATTCAATGATATGTTTATTTTTTATATACGCTGAATATACCAAAATTTATCCCCATTTCATTGAAAAAATGACTGTGCATCACTTTAGAGTTTGTTCATTACTCATTGTGACATAACATGATGAAATAATATAATTATTCGATTAATTGATACATATAAATTTAGTTTAGATGATACACAATAACTGCAACATACAAAATTGAATTTTAATAAAAGTAACAATATGGATAAAATTCAATAAATAACATATATGTCCAATGTCCGTCCATCCAGTCGGCGCAGCACACAACTTTTCCCGCCCTATATGTATGGAACACTCTGATTCTGCAATTGTTTTGCTAATTACTCTTCCCGTTACCTCTCATAACTTTGATTCACAAATCATCAGATAAAACTCGTAGAGACGAATGAAGTGGAATATGGTAAACATAGGTTTGCTGACACCCAGTTTATAATTAAGCGATGGTTAAGTCAATTATTCTTAATCTAGAGTTGAGTATCATTATATGAAAGAATTATTTTTTTGAATTTTGGCGAGTGATTTATGAACTTTTCCATTTAGGTGATTAGTATTAGAATTATTCTTTTAATATCTTTCATGACGTGTTCCTTATAATTATCTATGAAATCTTTGAAATGTCTTAAATACTTTGTATCTATTTCCAGGTATCAGCTGTACAACACCGATGTTTGGGGTCTGTTTCTTGCCATGACAATCGCTGTCCTGTATCTATTTTTATTCATAATCAAGAGACTGTACTCAGTTTTATTTCAGTTCATTACAATGTTGAACAGTAAGATTATACACCATGACAAAAATGATTGAAAAGACAGGTACATAATTTTTTTAAATAAAAATCATACCAAAAAGTAAATTTGTCTCAATTCAAGCCAAATTATTAAGTGAAAAAGTTCTTTAGGCCTAAAAAGTGTGCTTTTTCGTTTCAACTACTGAAAAATTAAATTATAATTGGAACTGACGCAAGAACTATGAATAATTGTCTATTTGAACTGGTGAATAATAACAGCTCATATATCTGTGAAAGTACTTATGATCATTAACTCATGTACATGAGTATATATATTGGTGTAACTGGGCAGCAGTTTATTTGTTAAGCAGCATTGGTTTAAAATAAAGATGGCATTGATTAGTAATTATTTTGATTGCAGTGCGTTCTATATTTCTGAAGTAGTGTTTAGTTTGATCATTTGAGGGTCTTAGAATAACTTTGGATGAGTATATATGTGTGTGCTTATGGCTAAAAAACAGTTTTACACATATTTTTGATAATTTGTTATATAATTTTAATTGTAATATTAAATTGAAGTCTGCACTAACGTATGGTACCGCTGGATTGAGACGAGTACACACTTGTCTCTTTTATATCACGCAGGTTCCTCAAAATGAACGAAATTATGCATATGTTAGCGATTAATGGAGATATCAGGTTATTTATGTGAAGTATCCTGATGTTCGCGATTTGACAGATAAAAATTTAGGCGTTGGAAATTTGGATCGAAATTCTAATGCTGACAAATGATCACGTGGACAACTGAGACTCTTGTTGAATATTGTCCTCGTAATGGAGAAGTGAATGATGATCCGCAGGAAACACCTACCAACCAAATGCAGTCAGTAGAGTCTAGAGTCTAGAACCACTGCAGTTATTGTTCACAAAATATTTTATGGACAAAATGGTGGTGCTAGGATAATTGCCACCCGGACAACTGCCACCCGGAAAATTGCCACCCGGACTATTGCCACCCCCGGACAATTGCCAACCCCGGACAATTACCACCCTAATGATTATTATTAGAGTTGTGATAATATGCTTTAAGTCTTAGATATTAAGAATATCATAGACGAGAAAAATTGAATTGTATTGAATTCTATATACCGGTGGCTTGAAACGAATCAACAGTGTTTAATCTTCTCCGTTTATAATATTTTTACGATCTATGATAATGGAAGCATATTGTTACAACCCTAATCATTATTATCAGGATTTGAAAATTTGAAATTTTCTAAATTAACTAGTAGTAAAGTAATACCTATTGTTTGTTCTTTATCAATTAATAATATATATAGAACTTTACTGGGTGAGATAATGAAGACTTTTATCAACAATTGATCGATAATCAATAATGTTGGATCAGTGTAAATTCATCGTGGGTAAATTCATCGCAGTAAATTTCTGCGGTAAATTCATCGCATGGTATATTCATCGCGTGGTAAATTCATTGCATGGTAAATTCATCGCATGGTAAATTCATCGCGTGGTAAATTCATTGCATGGTAAATTCATCGCATGGTAATTTCATCGCAGGTAAATTCATCGCATAATAAATCATCGATGAGATATAAAAGGAAGGTAGATAATACAAATAATAGAGAGATAAATAAAAGATGATTTTTTTTATAAAGACATTGAAACGTTACAAACAATATGGTGCATCCACAATTGAGCCCAGAACAATTGGGCCCGCGACAATTTTCTGAACCCAGAAAAAATTGGACAGAAGACACAATAAAGAAGTGTTACTTTGTTATTATTAGGGTAGTGACAATATTACCTTTGAAATATGTTTTATATTCGCTAAAAATATGTTTGTAATTTTTAAATTCGTTTGATTTACTTGGTAAGGTGTATATTAGCAAGACCGTTAAATCACATTTGTATACTAATCTCATGTCTAGGTGTAATGAAAATCTTTGAAGTATTTAAATTATTTTTATTAACTTGAATCATGTCATGTGAATTTTAAAGGTTTTCGTTACAATGAGCTAAGAAAAATTGAAGTGTTGTAGGGATAAAATGAGATTGTGAAAAAAATCTTTTGTAATACTAATTTATGAAACTCTTCTACATATATTGAACACTGAAAAGGGGGAACAGGTTTCAACAAATTCACATTAACTTTAAATTTACTTGTACATATGTTCCAATAATTTCAGCATAACTTGGAGGGCCACAGCCTTCTTTAAATACCCTCATTCTTATTTTCTATTGTCTATCATCTAAAATAGCTACATCGTATTTTCTATTGGCTACATCCTAACTCAGGGTGGGCACATGTTGTGTTTTTCAGTGCCAAAAGATAGAATCTCAGTGCCAATTTTCTTTTCGTTTTCTAAATTACTGGGGATACTGAGTAATTATATAATGAGGTGGTAGATTTAATTGAAGTACGTACATGTACAATGATACATATTTTGCACATAAATGTTGGTAGTAGATTTATCATTTGCATTAAAAAGAATTAATGAATGATATATGATTTTTTTTTCATGTCAAAATAATTCACAATAAAAACAAGAATAAGCTCTCTTGCATAAGTAACTCATAAATTCACAGGATAAATTACTATGGCTGCCTAACTTATTAAAAAAGGGAATTAAAAATGATTGCATAAATATTTACCACAGTGTTTGAATATCCCAAGACAAGCCTATGAAAGATATATAATTAACTGTTCTAGATAAAAAGAGACAGAGGTAAATGAATTAAACACCGGTACTATTGTAACAAACAAAAAATACCTTCCTTATTAACTGATAAAATTGACTATCAAAGTATTAAGGTCATTGCAAATATACTGTTCTTCAATTAGTTGACAATACTCTTCTATATTATCCTTGTTTACATTTAAAATTCTCTTTGGAAGAAAACATAGCACTTTTTCCCTGGTGGGCAGTGGGGCCACGCTGAGGGCCAAAATAGCACTGAGTGCTGCATTTGCCCACCCCTGTGCCCAAACTCATTCACTATACAGGAGTTCACTATAGAGGTACTGTAATTAGGAAATATGTTGATTATATGACCTATCTCAGAACAGAAAATTATAATAATTCAAAAGAATAAAACCATTTATTAATGAAATGAATATGCTCTGAGATATATATTTTTCATAACAAAAATGTTTTTCTTTTATATTAGGAATTATGCTCAAGACTACATTTCTATACCAAACGCATATTGTCACATCCCTATAGTTATTATGGTAGAAATGGTTTTTAATTAAGTTGATACTGTAGACTCTGAAAAAATGGGCAAATAATATATTGGTCCTTGGGCCCAATTGTGCGGGGTAAAATTGTTTTGGGGCCCAATTTTCCTGGGCCCAACTGTCTTCTGCCCAATTGTCGGTCCATGAAATAATAAATGGATATGCTGCTAAAGCAAACCGTTAATATTGAAGATTAAATTCTATCGTTACAACAGCACAAAAAATATATCTAAATTACGGTACACGGAAAACTGCCAGGCGGAAAACTGCCGAAGCTGAAAACTTCCAGGCGGAAAACTGCCAGTTACTTATTGGCAATTTAATCAATTTAGTCAATAATGACATTTAATTTATTAAAAAGCCGTTCGCCTTTCGTTAAGGAGTTAAATGGATATTCATTTTTACAAAATAAAAATAATAGTTAAATGTAAACAAATTGATTATAAAAAGATATAAAATATATAATTAGATAAATATTACAGAAATTAATCAATTACAATATAGAAATTGAAAATATAACCTTTCTTAGAAAATACTAAGAGAAGAAAAAAAGGAATAATTGTATTAGGGACAGAGTACAATTTCATTGCTCACACAACGCGTCTTTACATTATCAGTTCATAACGGGTTTGGTGTCTAATTATTTCTTTTTGTGTTTATAATTTGAGAATTGAACAAGTCTTTAACCCTGCAAACCATTCCCTATTCCATACACATATTTACCTTGTAGTTTAAAGGTTTTAATGTGGCAATGGAGTATGAATATGTGTTATCCACATTGAACCAATCTAACCATCATAAAAACACATAATTTACATGTGGTTATGCCATTTTAAAACCATATCATAAGAAACATATCAAATAGAGATTGTATACACCACATCATATCCACATGTAAATTACCATACTTTTAACAGGTGTTTGGCAAGTGTTATTTACCACATTCATAGCAACATGTTATATACCATACTTATAACATATGGTAACCACATATAATTTACCATATTACCACGTAAAACAACATGTAATAAATATGGTATCCATTTCCAAAAATATGCATGGTAAACACAATTACATATGATTTAAATGATTTCTGGACAATAACCCCCCGTGCAAAAAAAAAACCTGCGGTCAAAAACCCCCCGTGCAAAATACCCCCCGGACAAAAAAAAAACCCGTGCAATAAACCCTCCGGACAAATACTTCCCGGACAAAAAACCCCCAAGCAAAAAAACCCCGGTCTATATAAATAGCATAATTCATTTTTATTAATTCATTAAACATTATTCAATGCGAACCAATAATTATTACATTTTCTTCGAAAATATGACATTTTTTTTGCAAAATAAGGTATACCAATTACCTATTTTATAGTAAAATAAGTACAGTATACATTTTGTCACTATCAAACCTGGCCAGGACGGGGGGGAGCAAGCCCCCCCCCAACCCCCCCCCCCCCAATCGGACCGCTAACCTAACCTTAGGTGCACTATATCTCTTTATATTTATAGCATATAGTAATTTTATTAATTAAAAATTAATGAAAATTAATTTAAATGAATTATGCTATTTATATCGACCGGGGGTTTTTTGAACGGGGGGTTTTTTGCTTGAGGGGTTCTTGTCCGGGGGGTATTTGTCCGGGGGGTTTATTGTACGGGGGTTTTTGTCCTGGGCGTATATTGCACGGGTATTTTTTGACCGCGGGATTTTTTTTTTGCACGGGGGGTTATTGTCTTGTCACCGATTTAGATATGTAAGTGCCAAATGGTATACACATGGAATTGTTTATAGGGAAGCATAATATTCACTTGTACTCACAAAAAAACATTTTTGATCGATGTTCGTGAAATATTTAGAATTTGCAACCCAACATCTATGATTAATAAACTACTATTACCTACCTAATTCTATTACAATTTCACTCGATCGAATTGGATTACATAATAATTAATAATACTTTTTACATATAAATGAAAATTGTTAAAATGTGTTATGTTAATGACATGGGATAAAAATGTAAAAGTAATAACTATTTAACATACATATAAGTTGATTTAACATTCACTTAATTTATTGTATAATTTAAATTTATATTATTGTGAGAATATCTAATTATCTAGTATTCACAAATCAGTACACAGGGTTTAAAGTTTGCTTCGGAACCAAAGGTTTTATTGCTGTCGTCAATAGAAAATTAAAAACAAGAGACTATAAACGTATCTGAACATGTTTTAATTTACGTGACTTTGAAAATAAGTTAAAAATAGTAATTATGAAATCCTTATGTGTACTGAAGTTTGGTTTACTGAGTGTTTAATAAAGTAGCTTTGTTGAAATATTATTTTTCCTTGAATATTATTTAAGAATTCACATATCTATGTAGTTATTACTGTAAAAATGAATATCCCCTTAACCCCTGAAAGAAGGACTAACGCCGTTTTTTTATAAATTACAATGTGTTTATAACTAAAGAATATTTTAGAAAGTCAAAAAATATACATGTATTGCCAATAAGTGACTGGCAGTTTTCCACCTGGCAGTTTTCGGCTTCGGCAGTTTTCCGCATGGCAGTTTTCCGGACACCCTAAATTACTTTTAAAAAGATAAATTGTAATCAATACCTCTTAAATAATTAGAGAACCTGGATCCCATTTACTGAGGCAATTATGCTTTGCTGATCATATTTTCAAAGAGGTGTATCATTTACAGTTATGTTGTTGTTCAAACTATGAGTAGCTAAACAAATACGTAATTTGAGAAATATTAAAAATTTAAATTAACTATAAAATAATAAATTAATGCTAGTATACTCACATACTAAATATTTTAAATTAAATATTAATTGAATGATTTACATGCGAAAATTATATGACATTCTATTACTAAAATTCAATCATTTAAAATAAACTAACAGCACAGATTCGTACAAACAAGTTACCCTAATCCAGCGAAAAATAAAGTAAGGTCGGTGCGATAATTTACAAAAAGTATATTTGAGTTTATCAATTTAATTTTATAATGTACCATGTGATGAATTTACCATGCGATGAATTTACCAAGCGATGAATTTACCACGCGATGAATTTACACTGCGATGAAGTTACCACGCGATGAATTTACCATGCGATGAATTTACGGCGATGAATTTACCAGCGATGAATTTACCGCGATGAATTTACCGGATACCAATAATGTTGTATCTTGATAAGTTGATAACATCAATCAAACATATTTTTACAGTAAATTACTAATAACAGGAGTCATAGAATAAAATCGGCCACTAGAACGGAAATAAAAGTTTTAAGATTCATAATGAAAAATGTAAAAGGATCGAGTTTGAATTTTTAAAATATGTACATAATTTGAGCGACTGATTTCAAATACTGTAGCTTGTCATTTATTAAATTATAAATATTTGCTTTATAATAATAGTGATGATAAAGGAAGAAATATTAAATTTATAATGGAAATGATCAAATTGTATAATAAAAATATAGCGAGCGTATGATGAAAATAAAACGTATAAAAAACTATACGTAATTTATTATATCATCGAGTGGAATAATTAATTTTATAAAATACCAATAAATGTTGAATGAAGAAATTTGTATCTTAAAATGTAAAAAATTAATAATTTACCGTTTGAGAAAACTATGCATATTTTAGCACTACTTTTTAAGTTAAGAGTGGTAATAATTATTTGGGTGGCAATTGTCCGCGGGTGGCAATTGTACGGCCACGCAAAATGGTATATATCAGATAGTTTCAGTATTTTCTCTGATGGTGATTACTCAGAATATTCAGATTTTACGCCTGTTGACCTTTTTGAATTGTTCATCAATGAGAATACTCATGTGAAGACTGTGTGAAGCATGTGAAGACTGAGATAAGAAAATATACATTGGAAAACAATTGGCCTGATGTACACTGTGCAGATACAAACTAGCGAATTGAAGATATTTTTTGACATTTTATTATTGATTGGGCGTAACACTCTTACCCAAAAACATATGCATTGGTGAAAATTGAATGATATGTACAAAAGTGTCGTTGCTAATGCAATGAACCGGGATTGGTTTGACATCAAAATGAAATTCTTACATTTCAATGCTTCTGTTGGATCGGATAGATCGGACAAATACATCAAAATACTACCTCTCATAGTCTACCTACAGAAAACTTATGGAACTCTTTATACCCGCCAGAAATAAATCGCACGATGAACCCATGCTTCATATTGTGGTAAACATACATGAATTGAAGCAAGCAAGAAATAAGAAATAAACCAATACGTTTTGTTGTATAAAGTGTGGTGACAAAATACATATATAGATATTTGTTGGATTTTGACGTGTATCAAAAACAAAAAATACAAAGGTAACGAGGAAATATAAGGAAAATTTGGTAATTGTTCGTCAACTTGTCTCTGTATCTTCTGTCAATCTACAGTGTCATGAAGACTACCTTCCATATCATCTTTTTCAATAACTCAACAACAAGAACAGGACCTTGGTACCCTTCGTTCAGATCAACTTGAACAATTGTGTCCAGTATAATCTGTTAAGTGTTGCATCCACATTATTCGGTGAAAAGATAACTAATAATGTTCATCCTCAAAAGCACTGTAAATATATTCAAGTCAGCGTACTTTAATTACGTTATTGATGTGAATAACCAGTCGTGTGCAGACACTTGGCCGAAGAACATTTAACCGAACGGACATTCAGCCGAAAGACAATTATCATAAAGAAAATTGATTGAAAGACGGTTGACCGCATGTTAATTTCGTGTAAATTTGGCTGTACGGACACTTTGCCAAAACACTTTTATTCAATGTGTTACGAACTGTAGCCTCCGGTTAATTTTTTTCCCATTGAATTGAAAGTTATTCTATAAAAAGAAAAATGAATTTGTATACGTACATAATGTGCATCCATATTACGAACTTCATGAAAAATATTCAAACTCAACGAGAAATCCATATTATCAAGAGGTTATCTAAACTCAACTTAGCAAGTTGAGTTTAAATAAACTCTGATAATTTCACGAACTGTATGTATATATTGATCAATAATTTGAATTTTGTCTTAATCATGGATTTCATCACAAATATACAAGGGGTGGGAAAAACCTTCTCTTCAAACTTTTGAACTTCATATAATTGGTTAATATTATATAAAGTTATTATTTTTATTCTATTAGATAATACTACAATCCCATTTTTTGTTTAAAAAAATCGACCAAATGTCTGTTCGGTTGAATATCTTTCTGCCAAATAGCATTCGGTCAAGTGACATTTGGCCAAGTGTCCATCAATCATATATAATCATTATAGATGGGGGACTGATCGAAAAGATCAGAATATCAATGCATATAGGATTGCTGTCAGAGGTAAAAATTGATGATGATTCATAGTAATTTTTCGCGATAACAATATTACAAGGTGAGTAATTTCATAATTACATTATTATACATCAACCTTATTGCATTTTATAAAACTGTTTCCAATATTGCCGTAAGTATTTCAATGTAATATTGCCCCAGTAATATCTCACATATTGACCCGAGGTTCATACATTATTGACTCAATATTGAATTTGAATCTATATTGGGACAAATTCTTTTTTACAATATTGACCCACCTCTTCAAAACGAACATTGCCTCATTGATCAAAATTAATACTGAAGCGATATATTGTTATTAATATTGTTCTAAATATTGCGGTAACAAATAACGTTACCCTCTTGGGGTTTATGAGTAATATATTTTTAAATGATGATTACTTTAATCATATGTATTTATAACATACCGCAGCTGAATAAACGAAGCCAGAGTATATTATGGAACTTTAATGGTTGATCTCGCACGAAAACATCTAAATGCTATTTTCTAATTTGTAAATATCTTGTATTGATATAATATAATATGGTTGAGATAACTAAGTTTGAGGCACTCACTTATTAAAGAAATCTTTATTTCTTTAAAAACTGTCCTATAACAATTTGAGTGTTAAATTTAGATATAAAAGAGAATTAGTAAAAGTAATGAGTTGCCTGAGGTATTTCTTCATGCATACGAAGTATTTAACACATGTTCATCTAACAATAAAAACTTTCA
Organism: Caprella mutica; assembly: GCA_947561585.1. Lineage (NCBI taxonomy): Eukaryota > Metazoa > Arthropoda > Malacostraca > Amphipoda > Caprellidae > Caprella > Caprella mutica. Next base: position 53,894 of record CANNZV010002206.1, on the reverse strand, counting down.
CTCACTTTTTATTGTCATCCTAATGAGCATTGTCACAGGGGTGAAATTCACGTGGTTGGAATATACCTAGGACCGTAGAAAATCTATATTTACCTTGAAAGATTCCCATTTGCTGAACATTCATCCTCTTTATATTGAATTGTACCAAATAGATTTTTAGGAGTTTCAATAAGAACTTTATTCCAATAGTGTTTTGATAAACAATTAATGATACATAGGTGTCTTAAACTTTTTCCACCTTGAAACTACCATGTTGTTCAGATTTTTTCTGTAAATTTATTCTAAAATGAAACTGCTATTTTAGTTACTAAGTTTCATAAAATTAATATTAAATAATCAAATTTTCACATAAAATAATTATGCTAAATTATAAAAAAGTTACCATATTAATAAGATGCCTAATAAGAGTTATTTTTATTATGGAAACTTACACTGTTTATACAGTGTGTCCGCAAAAAATGTATCCACTGCCATCGACAAAATCTAATAAGTATTATTTGTAATTCAGTAATATTAATCTACGTATCTATGGTAACAATTTATTATGCATATTATCGTGAAATTATGAATAATGCAGATTCAAGGCAGTGGATACATTTTTTGTGTACACACTGTATAATCACTGCAAATATAATTCACGCTCATCGAAACTCTCATCAAATATGAGTAACTAAGCAATCTTATAGTAATTATTCAATGTTTATTCAGCTGCATTAAAATGCAATCATTTAATTTTTATACCAGGTAGTGGTTAATCATATATAACACAGTGAACATCTTTATTATTAATATACAGTGCTGTTAATATTGAAAATCGAGATGATTAACATTGAAAATATATTCTATAATACTATCTATTTATAATTACTGTTCATATCTGAATACGCATGCATATTGAGAATATAGAATTTGGTAGCAAGATACAAGTTAAAACTATAACCAAGGAACTTGAGTAAGCAGTCGAAGAGGAAGGTGACTTCACATATAATAAGTAACTAGGTGTTAGCTCATGCAGGCAGAAAAATTACTCAGTCAATGTGTAGTGACCAAGCTCAAAAATTTACTAATTTGAAAAGCCACAAGTAAATTTTAAGAGGAGTAAAGAAAAATGAAGATGTGGAAGTAGTTAAATATTTAGTAAACTATGATTTTACATAAAATTTCAATTCCTTCTTTAAGTAAGTTAATCAATTCCTCCAATAAGTATATCCTCTTGGTAACTTGATTAAATACTTTCTTTTTGTCCTATTCCAATAACTGCGTCTTTTATTTTGCTCAGTTCCAATCTTTTTGAAGGTTTCTTGGATGCTGACATAGCATTTTATTGACTAGGGTATCTTAATGCAATATATTTAGTGTCTTGCAAGCATCATAAGATAATGAGAGATTGTGCTGATTGTTGCATATGATTGTTTCCTCATCTATTGCTATATTTTTTTCAATTTAATCACAGCTGATAAACATGCAATTGCATACATATGAATATATATTGCTACTGTTCGCTGCAGAGAGTTTCACGTTAGACTTTTCAGATGTCTGAGATTGACATTAAGTCTCTTTAGAAGACTTCTTCCTGCAACAGTAATTACTGATCCTGTATAAGGTATAGCAGAAAAATTCAATCTGTTCCTCCCAACTTCAATTTCTATTTGCACCATTGGTGAATATTTCTTCTCTTCACTTCTCACGGTGGTGCTGAACAGGCTGGCAGTTTTGAGTGAATTATTATTTCCCGTTGAGCTCTTTCTAGCATCTCCATTTTTGGTGCTTTGCCATCTTTAATCCAATGTCTAATCCTGTTACAAATTTTACATGAGAATTTTATTGTCGGACATTTTCCATGCCGATGCTGTTTCTAGCATTGATTGTAATACTTTCTCAAGTATTATAAATCTCTTATTGAAGATTCGTGAATTAATCAGTAGCAGTTTGCAACGTTGAAATTTATTTGATACCCAGAAGTTCCCGGCATATTTTTTTTTCATTTATACCAGACATCACTTTTGTTTCAAAGCGTTGTACCTCCTCGCAATGAGCGCAAATGTCTGCCACTGCTGACAGTTTCTTGACTGCAGCGAAGAATTGATCGAAATTTACACCATTTCTTGTTTTCGTTCGTCGAACATCACCCTGTCAACTTCAATATTGCGCTTTGAACGCAGGTGCTGTTGTAACCTGCAACTGATATTTCAACATCGATCGTTACTGATGACTATCACCCATTTCACCAGTGCTTTCGTTTCGCTGACATGCAACTCCTCAAGTATGTCAGTTGAATTCAAATGGGCATTTGTTCTATTTTCTGAATCATAGAATAGTCATTCCATTATTCTCGCCAACTATAAAATTGTCTTGACTGAAACGTCAACCTCCAGTTGAGACGGTTTAGTAGCTGCTGGGTATCGTTCTGTTCTGTTGTGAGGAGACGCCATCGGAGTTGTTTTGACAACCCCTCTTCACGTAGATAGAGACTCTGTTCTTCATAAAGCTATAAACTTCTATAGCTCTTCTCTCATTTCCTCTTCTTTCCTTGTTTTATTCTCTTCTCCCCTTCTTTCATTGTCACCTTTTTGCCTTTTTAAGTACTGCTGATATGATGTCGGAGGTACTTCTTATTCTTCTTTTTTCCTCTTCTAATGGTGTGCCTCTGAAATGCTGTGCTTTTTCGTATGTTTCAGTCAAAGTAGCTGCAGGTTCAAGTGTCCAAAGTGCATTGTGATGTTTTAGTTTAGTCAATAACTAGACTCTAGTTATTGACTAGAATAAATTCTAAAAATATTAACATCTTTACGATACTTATACACTGTGCACATGTGTCGACACAATTGCCAATACGCACATCAATGTTTCCGCAGTTGAGGTCAAACAGTAAAACATCTTGAACGTCAGAAATACTCCGCCAATAGTGATGCTCACATTTTTGAGCCAATTGTAATACAGACCACAAGAGCGTACCGGCAGTACGACCTTTCAAATCATGAAATCCATAGGTAGATGCCTCTTTGTGACCACGAACGATTCAAAGGAACGATTAGAACCCAGGCAGACTGCCTGGGTTCTAGGTAAATTCTCCCGCGGAAAATTCCACCACGGAAAGTTCCACCACGGAAGATTCCACTGTATAATATTATTAAAATAAGTGTTATGGATGTCAAGTGAAACTCAGAGTTAATCTTAAAGTTTATTTTAATACGGAACTGAACACAACTGTATAAGAAAACTACTAGCAGAGCGTGAGTGTACGATTCAGATGCAAGAGAGATTAAACAGGACAACCGCACTGCTTAGAAGTGAATACGCAACTGAGGTCTGAGTGAAATGAAAATAACTGAGAATGTGAAACTGTAACATTACAGTGGCAAACAATAAGTAAAAATAGTACATCAATCTAACTGATTATATCCATTATAAAAGGTATCTTACTTATTTTAATTAAACAAATCAATCTGTATTAAATACAAATATCAATACTCCTTCTCAGATTGCATTGTTTCATACATAAAAAAAAATTCATATCAAAAACATCAAATCGGTTACATTAACTTTGTTTTTCAGTGATACCCATCAAAGATCGAAATTTCAGGAATTTATCAGAAGCAAGAGGTTTAGTTAGAACATCGGCAATCATGTCGTCGGTTGGACAATAAGTTAATTTTAATCTATCGTTCAAAATCAGTTCTCTTACAAAATGAAATTTAATGTCAATATGTTTAGTGCGTGAGTGATCTTTTGGGTTTTTGGCAATGACCATAGCGGCCTGATTATCTTCGAAAATGTTGATAGGATTTTCATCCTTGACATTGAGATCGTGAAGTAAGCTCTTAAGCCAAACTGCTTCTTGTGCTGCACCTGAGAGGGAAACATATTCTGCTTCAGCAGTTGATAATGCCACACAAGTCTGCTTGTTTGTACGCCAAGAGATCACTCCACTATCTCCTAACTTAAAGCAGTAACCTGATGTTGACTTGCGGTCGGTTCTATCCCCACCCCAGTCAGCATCAGCATAACCTACACAACCCTTAGAGCTACTTTTAGTATAGAGTAATCCTAAATTTATTGTACCTTTCAAATATCTGAAAATTCGTTTGATTGCTGACCAGTGCTGCTGATAAGGTTTGTTGCAATACTTTGCTACATTTGAGACTGCAAAAGAAATGTCAGGTCTGGTTCTAGTGGATAGGAATAGAAGACTCCCCACTGCAGACTGATATTTCTGAGATTCAAAAACATCCGATTCATCATAACTCTTTAAGAGAGTATTATTTACATCACAAGGTGTTGCTACTGGTTTGCAATCAGCGAATCCAAATTTTATCAAAATGCTTTTGATAAAGCCAGATTGATTGATGAAAATTTCATCATCACTCTGGACGACTTTAACACCAAGGAAATAGTTTAATTCTCCTAAGTCTTTCATTAAATATTGCTTATTCAACAAATTCTTAATTTTAGTAATGACATCAAGAGACTTACAGGCTATGATAACATCATCAACATAGATAGCAATTATACATATATCATTGTTATACATGCGTGTGTAAACACACGAGTCACTACTGTTTTGCTCGAAATTCAACTCTTTCAAGAATTTATCCAGAGTATCATTCCAGCACTTTGGAGCTTGCTTGAGACCATAGAGTGCTTTATTCAACCTACATACAAGATTAGATTTTCCCTGCTCCTGAAAAGATTCAGGTTGAGTCATATAGACTTCCTCGGTCAGTTCTCCATTGAGAAATGCTGAGGACACATCCATTTGATGAACCTTAAATCCATCATGAGCAGCCAAGGAAAGGATAGATCTCACGGACTCGAATCTAACCACAGGACTGAAGGTCTCGTCATAGTCAACACCAAAGCGCTGAGTAAACCCTTGGGCAACTAAACGAGCTTTGTAGGAGGAAACTGATCCATCGGGGCCAATTTTCTTTTTAAATACCCACTTAGATTTCACAGGGACTTTACCTTCAGGTAACTTAGCTAAATCCCAAACTTTATTCAAAGAAAGAGCATTCATCTCTTTTTGCATAGCTTCTTCCCACAGAGAACTGTCAGCCCCATTAAGAGCTTCCTCAACGCTTTGCGGTTCACCTAAAGGAACTTCACTGCAAGTGTTAACCCACTCACCAAAACGGTGTGGTGGTCGTCTTTCTCTGTTGGAGCGTCTAAGCAACACATCAGGATTAGCTTCATCAATATGATCTCTTTCCCCCAATGGAATGGAAATATCAACAGTTTCATGAACGGTTTCATTTTCAGCACTCTCCTTCTCAAGCAAACCCCTTTTAGATTCATTAAATAACACATCTCTACTAAATATTATTTTCTTACTTGCTAAATCAAATAATCTGTAACCTTTAGTTACAGATCCATATCCTAACAATACACATAATTTAGTTTTAGGATCCAACTTAGATCGCTCATCTTTAGGAATATGGACATATGAGGCACAACCGAATACACGTAAATGACTAACTTTAGGCTTTCTGTTGTTCAGAGCTTCATATGGTGTCTTATCTAGCAATACAGAAGTAGGAGACCTATTACGTACATAAACAGCTGTATTAATAGCTTCTGCCCAGAATGATTTGGGCAACTGAGAGTCAGAGAGCATAGCTCTAATGGTTTCAACTAAAGTCCTATTCATTCTTTCCGCAACCCCGTTTTGTTCGGGTGTTTTAGGAATTGTGGTTTCATGACGAATACCCTGTTTTTTCAAATAGTTTTTGAACTCATTAGAGGTATACTCTCCACCATTATCAGACCTAATACACTTTATCTTAGTATTGTACTGGTTCTCTACTAATGTTTTCCACTCAACAAAGGTTTCAAAAACATCACTCTTATTCTTCAATATATAAACCCATGTGTATCTAGAAGCATCATCTATGAAGGTAAGAAAATAGTTACCATTACCTAAAGAGCATGGATCAAGCTTACCACACACATCAGTGTGTATCAAATCAAATGGTTTTCTATTTTCCTCCCTCACAGAAGAATGAAATGGCTGTTTATGGTTTTTGCCATCACAGCAACTTTCACAAAAAATGTTATCATGGTTAAGAGTTGTATTGAGACCAGTGACTAATTGTTTAGTAACTAACTTACAAAGATTGTCAATACCGAGATGGCAAAATCTACGGTGCCATAACACCTCATTTGATTGTTTACTAACGTTAGAATCAATAACAGTATTAGCTGCAACTTCTAAATTGCATTCTAGATGATACAAATTACCAACTAATTTAGCTTCAGCAATAACATCATTATCAACATTTAGTATTTCACACTTAGACTCGGCAAAATTTACAGTTAATCCACGTTTAGTTATTCTAGGTACTGACAGCAAATTATAATTTAAATCAGGAATGAACATCACATTTACCAGATTGCAAGTCCTAATACTATTATCCTGCAATTTTAATTCAATAGTAACTTTACCAATACCAAAAGCTTTCAGAGTTTTGCCATCTCCTATTGAAACCAGCAATGGATCATTTAATTCTAAATAACTAGAAAACATATTAATATCATAACACATATGTTGTGTTGCCCCTGAATCAACAATCCAGTTACCTAACTTAGAAGAAGAATTAACTGATAAAGCACTAGCAACTAATGTAACGTTATCATTAGAATTTTTATTTTCCACACAATTTGCTTTTTCAGCTTTGCATTTCTTTAAATATACCCAACAGTTTTTCTTAACATGACCAACTTTATTGCATTCATGACATTTCAACTTATTTTGAAATTTATTTCTATTCACTGTGTTCACTGCTAATGCATTATTATTACTAGAACTTTTCACTTTAGTAATCTTGTCTTCTTCATGTAACAGCCGTTCCGTAACAGCTTCCCACGTAGGTACACGTTCTGAAGCTTCTAATGCTGTAACAAACACAGAATAGCTGTCCGGCAATGACGCAAGTAGCGTGATGACTTTATCCTCTTCACTAACTGCATCTCCAATAACTGCAAGCTCTCCGAAAACTTCTGCAAAGTTTTTCAGGTGTTGTTGAATTGTGTCGTCTGATTTTAATTTCATGCTATACAAACGTTTCTTCAACCTTAGTTTGTTTGCCCAAGTTTTCTTCTGAAAAGTGTCCTGAAGCAACTGCCAAACCACTTGGGGATCAGTTGGATCCCCCACTAAATACAGAAGTTTATGATCAATGCCTAATACAATAGCAGCCAGTGCCTTGGCTTTCCGCTTATTGTACTTAGTCAGTGCTTCTTCATTGGTAGGTGCAGTTTCAGAACCGTCAGTTAAGCCAAACAAATCCTCCTTAATTAACTGCATTTTCATTTGCAGTTTCCAGGTTGGATAGTTCTTCTCGTTCAAAGGAACAATGTTTATTACACCTCTCTCCATGACTTAAATTATAAGTAGCACAATACAATTGCTTACTTTCAAAAAGCCACCGCAGTTTTCTTGGAGAGTGTGTGTAACTCTCTAGCCTCGCACACGCTAGCCTCGTTACGGGTGTCAACTTATGTCTCAGTTGCCGTCACTCACAAGATGGCTGTGAGTCACTAACTTGAAACAAATAATTCACCAATTTAAATATCACTTGACAAAACGTCTGAGCCCATAACCTATTAAAATAAGTGTTATGGATGTCAAGTGAAACTCAGAGTTAATCTTAAAGTTTATTTTAATACGGAACTGAACACAACTGTATAAGAAAACTACTAGCAGAGCGTGAGTGTACGATTCAGATGCAAGAGAGATTAAACAGGACAACCGCACTGCTTAGAAGTGAATACGCAACTGAGGTCTGAGTGAAATGAAAATAACTGAGAATGTGAAACTGTAACATTACAGTGGCAAACAATAAGTAAAAATAGTACATCAATCTAACTGATTATATCCATTATAAAAGGTATCTTACTTATTTTAATTAAACAAATCAATCTGTATTAAATACAAATATCAATAAATATTGGATTTCATTTACAGATGGCATAACATTTAATATCAACTGATTTAAAGAAAAGTGTTTTTTGTGGTAACCGAACAACATCTCATTAGTTAGAAACTTAAGAAATTATAAGAATATGTTATGTTAAGTCAAGAACTACGAGATAAGCTAAGGCGAACATACAAAATAATAGACAGATCAAACGATCTTTTAAATATGAATCAATAAAATTTTTAATAAAATTTATATCGTGGAAATTCAACTTTAAAGTTCCACTGAATGTGGAATGTGGTACAATGAACCAAAATATATTACAATTTAAATCAGAGACGATATAGGGTGGAATTAAAGAATCAATTTGACACGTACTGAAATACAATGTTTAATTAGTATCGATATATTTTAATATAAAAAGAAAAATTATAAAGCTGAAACTTTCTGTAACTGTTTAATAATCTCTTTTGAAACTATTACAAAATAAAATTTAAATATGATGTGTTTCAACTAAATTTTGAAAATAGAGTTAAGCAGGTATATGGCGGTACATCAACCAACTTCGATCTGAAACCACACACACACACGAATAAAAATCATAACTTATAAGATCACATAAGATATATAAATTATAACACGTTAAGAGTTTCTTTTGATATGCAACATCTTATTGTAAATGCGGTTCAGCAGGTCTCTGATTTAAATTGACTCTTAAGAAATAGACATTAAAAACATGCTTGTCATATTGCTGCATAATATTAAACTTTTCAATAATGAAACATAGCAAATTTATTTTTCTATCAAATATTAAAATCTGAACTTTAGTGTTTCTGTTGATAGATTCAGAAAGCTAAATTTATCAGTGTTGCCACTGGTTGGTGTTTCAATACCCTCGTCGGTGCTAGGACAATTGCCACCCGCGGACAATTGCCACCCAAATAATCAATATCAGGCCTCTTAACTTCAAAATGGTGATAAAATATGTATATTATTGTTGTACGATTAATGCATAATTATATACATTATAAGATAAAAATATATTATTATTTGGTTTCTTTATGTGTTTTTCAAATCTTATATTTTTTAAGTCTTGTGTTATCGAATCTTTATACCACTAGTTTAGAACGATTAAAAATTGTTTAAATTATTACCTTCGTCTATAACATTTTCAGGATTTACACTAATCGATTTTCTCAAAGGGATAGTAAAGTAAAAATAAAACAATCGCCAAATTGGTTTTAAATCGACTCAGAATATTTCATTAAGTAATATTTGAATGCTCGTTTATTTTTGAAATGTTCATATAAAAAGTATATAATAAAATTAGCGACACTTAGCGGAAGCATTTGCACTTATTAGTATATACGTGAGTATATTTCTGTTTTCATATTAATTTATGTATGCATTAATAAACCTTTGTTGCGTCAAAATGGTGAAAAGATTATGTGAATTCGTAGATAAGAAGGCATAGTTTTAAAAATAAAGCCATCTCTTCACTTGAGCTACAATCTGGGTAGAAACTTATATCAGTTGTTAGTTTACAAGATGGCGCCACTGATTGTGGCGCCATCTACCGTTAGCATTTGTTAAGAAATTAATTATATATAAAATGATATATTTCAATTATTAGATTTTATTGAACATTGCAATTTTACACGAATATTTTATTTTTTCTGAGCAATCGTTTGACATTAAAAAAATTTAAACAAAAAATGACTACTGCCCCTTTTAACACCACGCATCTACAATTTTAAGCCAATTAATTTTTTCACAGATTATTAATTCTATAAAAAATATCAAATGTGGAATAAATTTTTTCATCTTATAATGTATACAATTAATAATAATTAATCATACAAAAATAATAAACATATTTTATCACCATTTTTAAAGTTAAGTGGCCTCATAATAAATAATTGGGTGGCAATTGTCCGGGGGTGGCAATTGTCCGCGGGTGGCAATTGTCCGGTCACGACCCTCGTCATAGTCTGCCACTATTAACCAGTTAAATAATTAATGCCAATATGATGGATTATTAATTGTTTTATATTTAAAAGGAAGATTTATTCATGTATAATTATCAATTATCTAGACTTAGAAATACATTTTAAAATAAACTGTTTATTTATACTGCATATTTATATATATTTTTTTCAAAATGGTGGAATCTTCCGCGGTGGAATTTTCCACATCTTGCATTTAACGCCGGTGGAATTTACCGGCCACAGTCTACCTGGTACCAACAGTGAATTACTGTTGATATCCAGACAGACAAGCCTCCTCTCTGCCGCAAAAAAGAGTTTTTCGGACGATTGAGCCCACCCCTACTGGGTATTCTCAACATCTACTTAAAAACCTATCTTTCATAATGAAATTTTCTCTTCTGTAAAGATTACATTTTATTTTATTTTATGGAAAAATATTTTCTCAATAAAATATTTAAATGACCTATGTTACCGCCCATGAAGGTGATATAAATCTCTGTTCCACTAAACTCTATCAGAGTATTTATAAAATATGGTACGGTATATAAAACTACCCAGCGATTTGTATGATGAGGATTCAGAGTTCAAAATGAGGACACCTAAGAAAGGTAATATCCTTCTCTAAAATGAGTTTTATTGGAATTTGTGGTACTCTGGTTCAAAGTTCCTCACTGAATATTCGAGAGGTAGCTTATGAAGATTTACGTATTCATTTTAGATCTTTTCCACAACAGTTATATTATTAATGAAAATCTTTATTTTAATAGATGAATATTTTAGCAAACGAGATATACTTTTCTATTACTTATTTCAGATATCTGGTCATGCCAAAATACCTTTGTCCTTCTCACTTTCTTTGGAATAGCTTTGGGCTTTTCCATGCGTGGAAATCTCTCTGTGACGATAGTAGCTATGGTTAAGCAACCTATTTCAATTCAAGATTCTATCGAACTGGAAAATGACGAAATCAGTTGCCCGTATGAAGATATAATCAACAATAGCACGGAAATAATTGTCAGACTACGTATACTTGATCTTAATTTTTGTTATTTAAACAAATACGTTTATTTGCATCAAAAATATTTATGATTTATCCTAAATATACTTTTAAATTGGAATATTGTTAAGAATTAGTATTTTTTGTGGGATGTAAATCCCACAATGTAGGATGTGAATCTTTAAATTTTAATCTCTTTTCAGACAGGAGAATTCTCTATGTCAAGAACTGAGAGAGGCTTCGTTTTGGCTACTGCCATATTAGGATTAGTCTCTTCCAATTTTTTAGGAGGAATTGCTGCTGGAAAATATGGAGGAAAGCTAGTGACAGGACTGGGAGTTTTCCTAGGTTCTATTTTGACAGTTGCTACTCCACTAGCTATTCGTTATTCAGTACCGCTTTTCACCTTTGTCAGATTTATGATTGGAGTTTCAGAGGTAAGTAAATGATAATAAGGATTGGAAGAAAAACGTTCGTTTTTAAGATTTTAGTTCCCACCTGACACCAGTAAATATTTTACACAAATTAATTTAACAATTTTAATACCAAAATTTTAAAAGCCTTATGAATAATAGCAAATGCTATGCTAACCTAACTTTATATAGATGAACAATAAATTTAGTTAACTACACTAATTAGTTGCCTCGCTAAATCATGGAGTCAGATAAGCGTCTATATATTGACGGTGCCGCTTGTTGCTTATACATAGAGTCTATATATAGACTGTACCGCTTGTTGGTTATACATAGAGTCTATATATAGACTGTGCCGCTTGTTGGTGGAGTGACATATGAGTTTTGTATTGTTATTCATATAGTTGAACTAAAGAAATAAAAAATTGAGTATTTTTGAGTTGCATAAATTGAATTAAAGTTAGTTTTATCCGTATATATATATAAATATATTTATGAAATGAAGTATCAAAAAACAATTCAAAAATAGTTGTCCTTTATTTCATTTTACTGTGTTTTCGATTATTTATTTCATTTTTGTTGATGGAAAATGTACTCAACAGTCAACACTCAACATATTTACATCCTTCATTTCAAATGCATCATCTTTCCTCAGAACTGACATACAGCTTGTCTTCACTCCCCTTTATTATTTCAATTTCTTAGACAACAGTCAACACTTTTTGAAGTACTGAGCTGTAGGGTTCATTATTGAATAATAACCGGTAATTATGCATGTTTACACGTTAATGCTTGTCATATTTCTAAACACCGTCTACATATTGACCCTGCCGCTTGACTGTTACAGCAAAAAAAAAAATAGCGACTATATAGTATATATAGACGCTCCGCTAAATGGGACCAATTTTTGGAGCGTCTATATATAGTTAGGCCGCTTGGAATGGGTTAATACTCTCGCAACAAACACAACCTAAATTAAAACAAAACTTACCCTAGTAAGAGATTGATTATTTGTGCACATGTACACGTTCCCTTATATAGATGCCCCTTTCCGGAAAGAAAACTCTCCGATACGGAGCCCACTATAGGACCAAAAGCCCAACCAGACTGGTTACCTACCTTATATATAACTATTTTTAGGGCTGCATTCTATTAAACCAAAAAAAAAGAAAGAAATTATTTACATTTAGACAACATATATCACCATCTATGATGAGATTTGCAAAGCTGTATTAAAATATTTATATAAAAAAAAGTGAAAATAGGGAGAAGTAGGCTCGTGTATCGGGGACGTGGAATGGGCTCGTAACAGTAAGAACACAGGGGGAGGGTCGTGGCCGTTCACCATTAGAAAAGGGGGCATGATTTACTGAGTGCAGATTAAATAAGTCATTTACCAATGTGTAATTCATGAAAGTTACTTCCTATATTAAAATGAATAACGTTACGACAATCAATGTAAATAACTTAGTATGACACTTGAAAATTAGTTACCCGCAGCACGGAAACAAAATAAATGTGTACTCAAAAATATTTATATATACAAATTTAGAAAATCAAGAGCATCTGAAATTGGAAGACTTAATATCATAAAAATCATTATTTTCATTTCAGGGAATTATTATTCCTGGGACTTTTCAAATAATCAGTTCTTGGGCTGTTCCAGAAGAACGATCACGTGTAATTAGTTTAGCTCACTCAGGTAAAATAAACAATATTAAATATTGCTAAATACAAATAATTTTAAAAATTATTTATAATATATTTTTCATTGTCAAATAATTCTCTGATTATTTTATTTATAGAAAATTGTTGACTTTTCAGGACTTTATTTTGGAATTTTCACTATATTTTCTTTGAGTGGTATACTCACTAAGGGTTCGTTCATGGGAGGCTGGCCATCTGTATTCTACTTAACTGGTGGATTGGGAATTATCTGGACTATATTTTGGTTCAGTCTCATTTATGAAACTCCAGAAGCTCATCCAAGAATATCTCATTTGGAACGACGAAAGTTTTGTTCCATCTCCAAGAGTAAAAGGGATAAACCGAAGGTGAAAATGTATAGAATATAAAATCTTTAAATTATTATTCAACAACAAAGATGAATTTGTGGAATTAAATTTCAAGAAGTTCAGTTATTCTTTTTTAAATCGTGAAATTCTTTCAAGAATTGTTGTTCATAATATAAAATTCTGATTATTCCCATATTATATTTTCAGCATATTCCATTTCGGAGTATCTTCACCAGTATTCCGGTATTAGGTGTTGTTCTTGTTCAATGTGGAGTCGATTTTGGTTTCTATTTACTAGTCAATGAACTGCCGACGTTTTTATCAGATATTCAGCATATAGAAATATCTAAGGTAAGTACGAGAATAAGACATAACTCTGTAAAGTGACCTTTGATTGAGCAATTTATAAAATATTGCATTAATATTAACATAATTTCCTTGAGCACACTACTCAGATAGAAAGTTTTGATTTCGTCGTAGGAGCTGATTCTTTATTTTGTAGTGCAACAATATATCGTCAGCCCATTGCAAGAGGCGGTGAGTGAATGAAGAACGACAAAAAGAGATCGTCTATATATAGTTATATAGACCTAAGCCTTGTAATGGATGGGCACTATTTACAGTTACATCAATACACAATTTTTTACCTGTTAAGTTTGGGTTAAATCGTGTTTACATTGTCAGTCACAACCTAAGGAATACGCGTGGTGATACTGAGCATTCGAGAGTGTCACCACGAAAGTGTTCACACTGTACTGCAGTTCGTCAGTGTGGTTAATAGTGGCTGTGCTCTTAGTCTGTGTTTAGCTGTGAGAAAGTCTATGGCAAATGACTCGCTATCGAAAAGAAAGAGAAGGCTGCTGCGGAGCAACAGTTTTTTAAATTATTGGATTTTTTTTATAAATTATTGGATTTCTTTTGTTATACAGAATTTTTCCCCGTCTTTTCCAATTACGTGGATTTATAATTCAGATTTATTTTATCCGGATTTTTTCAAATATTTTGCCATTCAGATTTTTTATAAAAATTGTCCATATATTTTATTCTTATTTTAATGTTGCCCGGATTTATTTTCTGTTATCTAGATTTAACTAGTGTATTACCCGTCAAATATGACGGGCTATGATTCTTTTTATTTTCTATATATTTAGTAAAATTAGAAGGATAAAATTCACTGGATATTTAAAAAGTTTTTCTAAAGTATCTGGATTATTTGTTATCGAGACTTTTTTGCAATCCTGATTTTCTCTGTTATCTGATTTTTTTCTTTTCCTGTGTTTATCTGTATTCGGGCTTCCGAATTTTTTCCTAATTTTTCGGTTTCTACGGTTTTTAGTAATCTAGCTTATTCTGTCTTCCGTATTTCGGTTTTCGAATTTTTCATTTGTCCATATTTTTTGGTTTTCTGTATTTGTCGGTATTCCAAATTTTTAATTTAGCCATATTTTTCGTATTAACGAATTTTTTTTTGTTTCTTCGAATATTCGTTTATTTTTGTTTTTCAGTTGTCTGAATTTTTAGGTTTACCTAATTTTTGGTTTTCCACAGTTTCAGATTTACCAGATTTTCGGTCATCTGGATTTTCTGTTATCCGAATTTCGGTTATCTTATTTATCTTAACAATTATTTTGGACATGGAATCATACCGTAGGTTAAAGTTAAAGCGTGACATATTTTTCTCAACAAACGAGCAAAGACACACTGTGCACTAGTTTAAACTTTAAAGGGTGATGTTTTATGACATTTTTATGAATGAAATGAACAAAAACAAAAGAAACTTAAACCTAGACCTGAGAAAGTGAGTGCTTTTTTGTATAGACTGTAGACAGGAATTGGTTATCATTATAACAAATCAGGGTATAAAAAAAGACATCTTATATTAGTTTCACATTCTTATTTAAAAGTAATATTACCATGCTGGGAGTTAAGGTAATTGGTAAATTATCAACAAGTAAGTATGTTTCCAGTGTCTTCAGTCATAAATATTTATCAAATATCATAATTTCTGTTCTTTAAATTATCTTACTGCAGTCAATGCTTGAGTCTAAGTTTTCTACTTATAATTGTGTGACCCCATCTCCAGTTTGGTTGGTTCCTATTTAACGTAAAATTAGATAGATACAATCATATTAAAGTTGAAATTATAATTACACTGACCCAATACACGGTCCTCTCTTAATTTTCGGTTTTCCATAACTTTCCCACTTGGTAAGGACTGAATTGTGGCGCCAAGATTGTTATATTTTTTACTAAATTCATTTTAATGCACGTACACTGCATACACATTCAACTATTTTTTTGAAATAACTTTAATTGAATGACCAAATTTCTTTGGCTTGAAAGAATTTACACATGCATTCAAACTTTGACCACAATTATGTTCTAGAAATGCTATTTGATCAATAAATCTAGTAGTGAAATTTTCAATAATAATAATTTTTTTTCTTCAATAATTAAAGTTATTTTTAATAATAATTATTTTTTTGAATTTGTGTATTTGAATTTTGCTTCAAGAATTTACGATAGCAATTTCAATAAGTTATTAACGATATTCTAATTATTTTTGTAATATTATCATTCAAACACACAAGAAATGCTTTCTCAGAAATTATATTTTTTCTATCAGAATGGTGTACTATCATGTCTGGGATTTATGGCGAGTTGGATCAGCACATCTTTGTTCCCGTGGCTGATGACCAAATTGATTTTGGATAACAAATTATCAATTTTGAGTGTCCGGAGAATTTCAATGGCGTTAGGTAAGTTGAAACTATCAATATAATTATTTAAAGTTGTAACTAACTTCGCATTCCGCAAACATCCTCACTTCTGCAGAATCTATCTATTCGTACCTGACTTTCAATGTCATTTCAGTCCAGTTGATCTAGAACGAAAGTGTTAAATAAATGATACGTACATATATTGAATATGAATTACGATTGAATATACAATAAATCAATCAATTGTGATGAACTTGTTAGTGTATATTTAAAGAGCCATTTCCCTTAAAAAATAGGGTTGTTCATGATCGAAGTAATGAGTGGGGTCCCATTCTTTAACTTCGATAACTTTAACTCACCATAATTTTATCTATACAGGTAATACAAACCTATCTTAACATTAAATCTATCAGATCGAGTGTCGAAGTTAGTGTATTAGTTTACGGTGATGGATTTAATCAATTCTTGATAAAACAATTCTGTATCTGAGGTAGATGTTGACTTTCAATATTTTCAGTGCCCTTGGATTCAAACATATTTATTTACTTCAACTTTATCGTGATCATTACTTTTACATTGATCTTAATTATTTTGTTAAATTTCTAAAAAAATGGGCAGAATCTATTTCAATTAAGGAAGCATAAAAAGATTCTTCTTGAGAAAAAATACAGTAATTGCTCGTAAAAAGATTTGATATTAACTTATTAAGGATTATGATTATTAAGGCCAAAAGAGAAATAATATATTTTGCATCCCCCACCTACTTCCCGAGCTCTATCCTGAAACTGTTTGTGATGAATGGAAGAGTAGGGTACTATGACAAAACGGCTACGGACAAAAGGCCTAAGGACAAAACGCCTAATGGACAAAATGCCTAACGGACAAAATGGCTAACGGTCAAAATGCTTAACGGACAAAATGCTTAATGTACCAAATATATGAATATATAAAATAAAATTGTAAATCAATGACGTAAAAGAATATTGGAATAAACTCCATATTTAAATAATAGGGCCTACCGGAAAAATTAAAGTTATGTCTCTCACTGAGACAAAGGTCTTTGTATCCACTTGGTCTCCCTTATTAAAAATTAGAAATATTTTTCCAATATTCCAATACTGGAATAAGTTTACAATGCATTTTAGGCATTTTGTCCGTTAGACATTTACTTCCTCAGGCTTTTTGACCTTTAGGTATTTTGTCCGTTTGGCATTTTGTCCGTTAGGCATTTTATCCGTATGCATTTTGTCCAATCACGTTATATAAATATTTTATTACTGTGTCAGTAATTAAATGTTAATGAAGTATTTTCCCAAATGTTATATATCCTATTTTTCCTTTACAGCTGGGTACATTCCAGCCACACTCTTCATTACATTGTGTTTCGTTGGTTGCAACAAGTCTCTAACTGTAGCATTATTTATTATGATTCAAGGAATGGCAGGATGTCAATATTCAGGGTGAGTGATGAAATAGTTATAGCTGAGAATTGTTACAGCTATATAAAAGTTACGATAGACCACTGTTAGATAGAATCCCCACTTTCCGAAGACCGAATGTATTCTTTTCTGAGGGTCTTTTCTCAAGTGATATGTGTGTGATTTTGGTTCTAGACTACGGGCAGGATAATGACAACACTGAAAATCTTCTTAATAAGATCCTCTATTGAACATCAATTTAGGTACAGAGTAGAAGTTCATGCAGAATACACTTTTCAAAGGGTTATACTGATACATAAAAGAAGTCTGAAGCTAACGCCAGGTAACACTACCGTAGCGTGGATCGCCTGATTGAGACTGAACACAGATTAGCCAGAGACTACAGTATTTATAGAATAGATTGAGAAAAGAGAATCCCAACAGTTGAAGGTTGACATGTTAAAAAGGTATTTAAGCAATTAGCCACGTCTCAAGATTGTTATTAATAATTGGCATTGTTAAGTTCTTAACAATGCTAGAGTATGAAAAGAAATTAGTCAGTCTCAAGATGTTATTCCCTTTGACGAAGCAAAGCTATAATTTTCTAGACAGCTTTAGAATTTAAATGGCATTGTTAACTTCTTGGCAATGCTAGTGTATACAAATCAGCTAATCAGGCGTAGCTATTACTTGCTATTCATATAAGGCGTTTTATTATGCATTCCTAATCGTAGACTATAATTTTATAAGAGTTACAACCTTCTAAAGTTAACAAGATTTCATCGCAGCTGTTACAACGCCAATACAATAGTACTATACAATAGTAATATAATACTATATTATTTAATTATTCATCAAATTAAAATAATTAATTTCAAATAATATATTTTTAATGTGTTAGATTAACTTCTACAACCATGGCACGTAATTCTCAATAAATAATATATTCAATATAGAAATCACATCTACTTGATAATTATTTATGTAAAATAGAAGATCATTTTTCTTTTAAGGTTCAAAAGCTCTTTAGTGGAACTAGCACCTCAATATTCTGGTGTATTATCTGGTATATCCTTTTCATTAGCAAACTTGACAGGATTCTCATCTACTATGATCTTGGAACACTTGGTTGACAACTATGTAAGTTCATGAACGAATAATAACAATATCAGATTATTTTATAATTGTTTTTATATAATATCTGTAACTCTTACTAGCCATCGGCATTAGGTTGGAATTACGGGTTTCTCATCGCAGCTTCACTTTATACAGTCACAACAACTATTTACTTGTTAACAGTTGATGTCGAAGTTCAACCCTGGAATTACCATACAACAGGTTGATAGTCTTATAATTTAATGAATATTAATTCAACTCTAGAGCCATTGCTGATACCTGCTATTTATTTTTTTACAGAACATGGAGTGGAAGAAGATATCAGTGGAATAATTTTAGATTCGGAAAATGGGAGAAAAGATGAAACACTATAACCGATGCTGGATACATTTTTTCTATTGTAGACTTTTTCGTTTTATTACACTAATAATATTTAGTATACTGTATTACGTTTAGCGTTTAACGTCAATGTTTTTCAATCTCGAAATGAAAAAGTCTAAAATCAAATCAAATTGATATTTGAATATCAATATATAAAATTAAATGAACTATTTATTATTAGTTATCATATAATAGTTTTATCAGTGTATTATTAAATATAAGATTAAAATATCATGGATAAATTAATAAAACTGAAATTAATTTAGATCTATATTTTTTTATTATATTTTCTATATCGTATAATAATACTCAAACCACTGAGTATATATAGGTATGGAGGTAGCATGTCTTGCAAGGAAAAGTGATGCCAAAAAGTGGCGCCATGGGCGTGTCTTCCCCCAATGCACCCCTGCCATTCGGTGCAATGGGGTTGTAGCTATGCCCCTCCTCCATTGATCAGTGCTAATCGAGTAACAGTCGTGGGAGACGATGTTGTTCTGTTCTGTTTGTAGCTATCACAATTTTGATAACAAATTATTTACCAATTGTGATGATATTTTATTTCTGAAAACATATTGTTTACTAATTGTGAAAACATTATTTTTTATAGTTGGCTTCTCATTCAATTTTATTATATTTATATTGAAAGGTAAATTAAAAAGGTAAACAATCATAAATGTTTTAATCACAACTCATTTTTAACACTACTTTCTGGTTTAGAGGATAATGCTAATGTAGGCTTGCATGCTTCATTTACTATCTCTTCTCATTTTCCTCTTAGAGCTAGGTAGGAATTTAGGTTTCATTTACTTACTCATTTTCTTCCATCTTTCCCAATCCACATTTTTTTAATTAAGTAACTGCTTTTGTGAATACGTGAGCTTGGCCAACGAATCGTGGTAGATGAATTTGGTCACGGAGCCACTTTCATTTCTGACTACCTCTTCAAGTCCCTTGTATTTAATTTCCTTTTGATATTAGCGATATAGTTTTTGGTTCCGAAACAGACTTCAATTCTTTGAGTCATAAGATTTGAGAATAAAAAAGTACCAAGTTGCATAGGTGGTTTTTAACATTATATTATTAAACTCAATAGTACTGAATGTGAATGAAAATAATATGCTTCATTAGGGTGCGTTCACACTACAAGCGGAGCGGCGCGGCGCGCTCGAAAAATAATGTATATTTGACGCTAGCAGCACCGCTAGCGTCAAATATACATTAATTTTTCGAGCGCGCCGCGCCGCTACGCTTGTAGTGTGAACGCACCCTTAGGCCACGTTCACACTGCAAGCGTAGCTGAGCGGCGCGCTCGAAAAATGAATGTATATTTGACGCTAGCGGTGCTGCTAGCGTCAAATATACATTAATTTTTCGAGCGCGCCGCTCTGCTCCGCTTGCAGTGTGAACGTGGCCTTAGGCTATATGGTGGGATATATTTAATCACACCATGCAACTTGTGTTCATGAATGATATTTTTATGGTGGTTTACATATTGTCCCACCATGAAACAAATTTAACAAAATATGTAAGTTAAAATAAACCCCTTACATATATATTGATTGTGTTTGTACATAAAATACTCTTATTTATTATTTACTTCCGTTGTATGGTAATTAATACTTATATTTTCTCCATGCTGATCAGATGTTAACAAGAGTTAGTTATAAGTATATTTATATTTTGCATTCAATCTAATAGAGTGATCAAGTCATGACGTCACACTAAATTTTTGGATATACGTGTATGGGCCATTGCTTTTTTATTCTTATAATGTAATTTAATCTCAAACTTTCTTGCAATAAATTAGTCAAAAATAGTCAGTAGGATTGTCTTTCCTTTTGAGAAGTATATGCTTTGACCCATGGATAAATTCTTATATTTTTTATGGTTTAATAGTATTTTTTTATTGTGAATTTATTATGATTTGAGCATACATTCTCTCTGTTCATCTTGTTATTACTGTAATAAAATAATAGTTTTAGTGAGATGTCAAAGCAAAGTTAGTTATCAAATCATACACTTTTTCATCATAGAAATTATCTGTATTTGTCAAGTGAGTAACTATTAAATCTTAAAAAAGTAGGGTTTCAAGAAGTGCATGAGGTAGAGAGAGTTGTTAAAATGAGTAGCGTATCACACGCACATCCTACCGTTTCCGTGCATTCTGTTAAACTGATGTGAGTGGGAGGGGCGCCATTGGTTTAGACCACAGTATGAAAAATATACATAGCAATGACAATAGAGTGATAAGTAGTGACAATTTTGGTTTTATAGTGTTGCTGTGATGACGTCACGTACACTAAACGTCTCGATTGTCAATACATATTCTATATACTGGGGTTTTGACACGCCCATGGCGCCACTTTTTGGCATCACTTCTGCCTCAGCTATGCTACCTCCATCTTTATATACACTCAGTGACTCAAACTACATTGTACTGATATACAAATGTATCTATAGCTAAGTAATTCAGTTTAAGTAGAATGACTTTATTTATAAAGTTCAGTATTTGAAAAGTCGTATTGAGATAGCCCCATTAGAAAGAAAACTTTGGAAGGGCTTTAATTCTCCAGTAAACTGCTCCTAACGTGGTGGGATATGAATCATATGATAAAAGTGGCAGGAAATGTGGAAAGTCACGGGACGTGTGTGAAGTGACACTAAGAGCGAAAAAAGTTTACCCATATGAGTCATATCTAATGGGTCATCAATTTATGAATTGAATTTATTTATTTATTACGTTAGTTGGTTGGACTACATTCATGTTTTCACGTGTACTAAAACAACTATGACGTGGTGTTTCACCAAACATTAGTGTTAGTTCAATTCATTTTATGGATTGTATCAACTTACTATAAGAGTTAAAAGTTAATTTTTTTTTAATTTCAACAATTGTTGAAACAACTATGACATAGAGTATTGTAGTAACTCACAAAGATTGTTAATTCAATGTATCTGGTGTATGAATTACCTTACAATGAGAGTTGGCGCAACTTTTTGTAAGTTTAGGTGTGAGTCAAAATGACTATGTTGTTTTAACCAACGTCCATTTAACTACTTTTAAGTAGTACCTGCAACTTACCACGCAGGTAGTGGTAAAATCAAATCATTCATATAAGTCAAATAAAAAAAATGATTTAATTCAATTAATCTATGTGTAGAATGTGTGTAAAAAGGTGAATGGAAGTTCTGAAAGTTATGGAAGTGTTGGATGTAACGGGAAAAGTGTAAAGTGGGGAAAAGTGTAAAAAAAAGTAGCGGGGAATTCTTAAATATAAAAGTGGAGGATGAATTAATAGTTAGAAAAACGACGAGATCAGGCTTAAGTGGCTAGTATTATTTCAAGTGATTAAAAGTGTAATTAATAAGTTTTTTAATAACAGCCAATATAATGGGTGTGCATTAGGTTTTATTTAGCTTTATGAAATTATATTATTAAATAATAAATTTAAGGTTTCATACTTAGTGATTGTATTAATAATAAAATGCAAACATGTTATTTATTAAAAAATAATAGTGACTTCTTCCACAGTAAACTACATTTAAGTAATGCTATCCCTAATGAGTTTGACTATCAGAATGAACGGGAAGGTTTGAGTATGTGTTAAAAAACACATATCTTATTTATAAACCTACGGTACTGTATTTTTTACAAGTTATTAGTATATCCATTAAACTAATGTATACCAAATTTAAATTAAAAATATTCAACATATAGGGAGAAATAAATACATTTGTATATAAGAGAATGTAAAGCTGTGAGTTGGTGGAGTGTGACCCAATCACAACTGCGCATGTGTGTGTACTCCATGAAAATGTGAACAGATGTGTGCTTATAGGTTAACCAAACTGTATTTCTACGTTGCCATGCACACGTCACCAAAGTGCGGTCATTTTTTTCTAATTTACGTGATTTGCACTGATTTACGCCGATACTTAAATATTTTTTAACTTTTAAATACAAAAATATACAAAAGTATTTATGTAAGAAAAAATTCAAGAAAGGCCGATAAACTTAAAGAAATGACATGAGTGATATAAAGTAATTTAACCCTAATAACCTAGGGACTGGTCCAGGCGCACCAGTCCTTATGAAATTTTTTAAATAATTTTATTTTTAAATCGATTTGAAAGCTGTCTTTTCATGACTTTTATTTTTCAAGATACTCATATTATGAGCATTTATTCAAATATACAGGGCGTCTCAAAAAAACCTGAACACAAGCTTAAGTTAGTATATTTCGAAAACTATAAAAAGATACACGCATCTTTTCGATATATCTTTCATGGTTGAACCCTTTCCACCCACAGTTAGTTTTCATTACGTTTCATTCATTTTTGTGAATGATATAAAAATTTTACTTTATAAATTTTACAAATACTTGATTAAATCTATAATAGTTATGACTGATATTAGAGCAGGTCATGGATCTAGATGCGAATTTAAAAAAGAAGAGAAATGAGCTTTCATTTTCTTCTTTTGGGGGAGGCTTTGAATTTAATTTTTGTTTGTCATATTAGCATATTTCTTTACTAGAAAATAATAATCTGATTCATTGCAATTAGGTTTACTGAAAAAAAATTGACAAATGGAATGATTGATAGGACTAAAGAATTTTATCGATATTTTATCTGTAGAGTAAGTTCTTAATTATCGGTCAGTTCCCCATTTTCGGACATGAAAGAAGAAACGATATAATAATTATTATTTAATTTTTGATACCAGTGGAAATAATTTTAGACTCGGAGAGTGAGAGGAAAGATGATGCAGTATAGAAATGAACAGAGTAATGTAATGCAGCGGATGAAAATGAAGTAGTTGTAATATCGCATTCATTTTTATTTATTTCAGATTTTTTCGTTTTTAAATACTAAAAATAATATTTAGTGTATTTTATTGGATTAACCGTTTAACACGAATTTTTTCCAGTCTCGATATGATAAATAAAAGTCAAGAATCAAACCTAATTGATATTTAAATATTCATATAATTAAACAAATCAGTGTTTACCATTGTTTAAATTTCAATATACTCTATCAAACAATAGTTTTACCAATGAATTATTATGTATGGAACTATAAGTCTAACCTGACTGTTCAGTTAAAGATGACTTACTTTACCCAGACACAAGTTCATCTAGATCAGCAGTTCCTTATATGTGGTCCCGTGGAGCCCCGTGGACACCTAGCAAGGGGTCCCGCGCTGTAAGCACCGACACTAAGTCTGGAATTGGACAGTTTTGATAGTAACAGTTTTGTATTTAATCACTCAAATGAATCACTAAGTGTTATTTCATATTTTTGTGGTTATAAATTTATCTCATTCTAAATTGTTTTGGTTAGTTTAACTTCTAAAGTGACAGAGGAAGGATATCTCGTAGTCTATGTCTATTTTATAATATTGGCGGAATATGATGCTTATAATTTGTAAACTATATGAATGCCATTATAACTTTTGGGTAACCAATTTTTTGTCATAATCTCACTTACTGTATTCCTCTGACGACTTCCAATTATGATGATTTGACATCTACCAAAAAACAACTCTCCAATCGCTAACTATTGTAACCAATTGCTACGTATTATAATTATATGATTAAAAACAATTTTAAATCCAGTATAAAAGCATTCCCAAATTTAGTTTCATAGGTTTCTAGTAGTATTGATTTATGTATAAGGTTTTTATTTACTTATAATTTCTTAGTCGTAATTGCTAAATAACAAGTGTTATATATAAATTTATTTTAATACATTTGTAGTTTTAATATTCCACATATATAAAAACTTTTTAAATTGAATAATTAGTTTGATAAAATATCCCAAGTACACAAGCGCTAAATTATCTCAAGGGTCAACATTTTATAATTTAGGTCAACATTTTAATTTTATCTCAAGGGTCAACAGTTAAACTTATTTTCTATGCAGGGAACCGCTGATCTAGATTTACTTCTGTCAATCAACCACCTGTCCTATCCAGTTGGTAGGGTAATGATGACTTGTCGACGTTATTTTTATTATACCTATTCACTATAGCACTGGTTACAAACACATCGAACACGATTTCAGAAAGATCTTTCAACCAATTAACGACTTGTTTATGATTTC
The DNA here is from genome assembly GCA_947561585.1 of Caprella mutica. Taxonomy (NCBI): domain Eukaryota; kingdom Metazoa; phylum Arthropoda; class Malacostraca; order Amphipoda; family Caprellidae; genus Caprella; species Caprella mutica. Next base: position 28,822 of record CANNZV010002206.1, on the reverse strand, counting down.
CAGCTCTTATATACCTGCAGTTTCTATTCATTATATTACATATTCCTAGCTAGAAAAGGTATAACACAATAAGAGTTATGTTCTAATTGAAAAAAATAATATTAAGCTATTTTTGTTACATTTTATTCTATCCTATTTATTTATTTATTTAATAATGTAATTAGAATCATTTTTTTCTAGAATAAAAAAATACATTTTCAAATATATATTACACATACTTTTACTTAACTGAACATTATTTGTTATTGAATGAATTCATATATCCTTTATCGGTGTCCGGAAAACTGTCAGGCGGAAAACTGCCGAAGCGGAAAATTACCGAAGCGGAAAACTGCCGAAGCAGAAAACTGCCTGGCGGAAAACTGCCTGTCACTTACTGAATTTAATGACTTTAGTCAGTAATAACATTTTGATTCATAAAAAAACGATATTCACTCTTAATTAAAAGGAGTTGAGGGATTATTCATTTTTATTTAAGAAGTATACAAAACAAATATATATATTTTTCATTAGAAAAATACATAAAATGTATTATTATATAAATGTTACAGTAAAAATGAAATGTATGATATAAATTAAAGAATAAAACCTTTCTAAGAAAATTTTAAAAGAAGAAGAAACAAAGAAATGATTGTATTAGGGACAGAGTACAATTTCTTTGTTTACACAACTCATCTCTAAAATATCATTTCATAACGGGTTTAGTGTCTAATTATTTCATTTTTGTTTATAATTTGATAATTGAACAAGTCTTCAAGCTTAATATTTGCTTGTACTCATTATAAAACAAATTCGATCGATGTTTGTGAAATATTTAGAATTTGCACACAACATCTATGTCTATGATTATCAAACTGATACTGCCAACCTAATTCTCTTACAATTTCACTTGATCGAATTGGATTGCAAATAATTTAATAATACTTTTACATATAAATGAAAATTGTAAAACTGAAGGTGTTAATGGTATGGAGAAAAAAATTGTAAGTGTAATAAATATAGAACATACATATAAGTGATGTATCATAAACTTAATTTATAATATACAAGATATAAATTATAAATCTTATAAACATATAAAATCCTATATTGATATATAAATATTTACATGTTTTAAAAATGTACGTGACATAACAAATAAGTTAAAAATGGTAATTGTAATTTCTTTGTGTGTACTGAATTTGGTTTACTGTGTGTTTAATAAAGAACATTTGTTGAAATAATATTTTCCATTGAATAATAAGTAATCCAATAATCTATATACTTTAGTTATAACTGTAAAAAATGAATGTCTCCTTAATCACTTGACGAAGGGCTAACGCTGTTTTTTATGAATTAAAATGTTCTTAGAATGTTTTTTATCAAAAGTTAAAAAATATATAAATTGCCAATAAATGACTGGCAGTTTTCCGCTTTGCAGTTTTCCGCCTGGTAGTTTTCCGCTTCGGCAGTTTTCCGCCTGGCAGTTTTCCGTGTACCCCTTTATCATTGAAATAACAACAATTAAATTTTATATCCAATTTAATAACCACTGTTTCATCATTAATTCATTTAATATCAAATTTCTAAATAATCCTAGTGACATTTGATGATGTCTGAATGACAGTAGGTACAGGAAGGTAGCTAGTTGGGACAATCTGCATAATTTTTTTCCTGTCATCTCGGTTTAAAAAGAATGCATGTGAGGGAAACAATTTAGTAAACATTCATAATTTATAAAATGTTCTCATTTTTTTTACGTTACTTTAGAGTTACTGAAGTGCTGGGGATTTTTTATTTAAACATTAATAGTGCTTATTTTCACATACTTTGACCATATATATCGACTGATTTAAGACAAAATTTAAATTGAGTGAATAGAGATATGTATTTAATTCTTAGGACAGATACTTGTATAGTTTACTAACAGAACACACTATAGTGATGTCATGAGATAGTCATTTCGTCATATAGTACGTTGAACAAATCACGTACAGTTACAAATAGTTACTGTTAAGACTTAAGACCATATCTAGTAAACTGTTCCCACTGATCAGTGTCATAGGTTACACCACTAACTTGTAGTTCCGTTCAGTATCTGAGTTAACACGTTTATAAACTGTGAGAGTAACAGACATCAATACATTGCTTTGCAACTACCCTTATGACTTTTCAATGAGAGTTTAAAATAACATCTGTTTAGTTAATGTGTTAAACCCTGAATCCAGAGAATAGGGAAGGACACACATATACAGTATGGGCAACAAAAATTTTCCGCTTTTTCAAATACTTGTAAATCGTTAGCCAATGGACGAAAAAAACTGTATCTTGGTCTCTTTTTCTCCGCCCTTTATTGTACTATTAACAAGTAAACACAATTTTGAACTGATGGACATAGTTTAAGAACAGGTAAGCAAAGAGTGAGGGTGATTATTTTTGTCATTGCGCGAAGGTTATTCTTAGAGCTAACTCTGTAATTTTACTTACTAATAGGCAGTGAATAAAAGGAAAAAAATACAATGGTAGACATTTTAATACAGGGATCTTACATTTCTTCCTTGGAAACTATTTGGAAATAGAACAACTTCAGTTACATTTTGATTTCATCGCAGTTTTCACTCTAAATATTCGTTCTTTGCTTGTTCATTGTATGGTAAGATAATATTTTATTTATTGGGTGTTCAGAATAAATGAGCAATGTATTCGGGTGATAAGTTATATTTTTCTTCGAACTATTAAATCAATATATAAATTTTAAGTTATTAATTCCAAGCATCGACATAATCTAAATTTTCATGAAAAAATTAATTTCAAGAAGGTAGTTATAAATGATCTGCCGAAATAAATATTAGGATTGAAAGAAAATTGCATTTGAACAAAATTATAAGTGTTTCAGAAAATTATTTTTTTTTAGGTTTGTAACACACACAAAAAAATACATTTTGAACTTTAGTAATGATAATCACTTCGTACTTCGCAATGTTACAAATAGAGGAACTGTTATTGATATTTTTGCATTTAAATAGATAACAATCTTAGAAAAATTCTATAACAAAACTACGTAACTCTGCTACAGAGATACTGCGAGCTACCTCAGGTAAAAGTTTCAATAAAGGCTTCTTCACTCATCTCAGGGATCCGTCCGAGACGTCTCCGTCACTCTCCTCTCAGTGATTCAGTGTCAGTGAAAAAGTATATCGTTACTTTACTTTCAACGGACTTAGTCACACAGTACCGGCTCCTTTCAGTGATAAAAAATCACTGGACGGATTCCTGTCATGTGTGAAGAAGCCATAAAAGAGATACGCATATGGTGCCTCTCTTGCCTAAGAGCTTATGCTCTTTACTGGTCTCCATCAAGGCATCCACAGCTTCCTTAACAGCACGTCTAATTTCTTCTGTATCTTCATTAGTAACTGTTTTCTTCTTAATATTAGGTGGACCACAGAAACGAACTTCCTCGGTGGACTGGGCGGGTTATTTTAACCCGCACTTTATAAAATGTTATTAGGCCTTAATTATACAATGAATGAAGGATTTATCTGTCGCATATGAATGTTTATTTATTAGATAATGTTATCTTCAGAGTTTTTTACTTAATTTTTATAGTTAGAAAAAGTTAAAAGATTATTTTAGTTAGTTTACATTTTATTATAGCCAGTAAAATATTGTATGTATATCAAAGTTTAAAATGCAAGTAGACCAAACACAAATATTAAAGCCAAATATCATCGCTACATAATAAATATTATAGACGATTATCTTCTGAATATCATCGTTTTTACTTGTAGTATGTAGCGATATAAGAACAACCTCAGATAACCATAGTGACTAACATTTATTTCAAAAAATTATGATACGTAAAGTACATTCTCCTAGACTCCTACATCGTTTTTCTAGTTTAGTCCAAGTACTCTCAAATGTAAATCACTGAATTGTTCACAAGTCGTTCAGATGTTGAAGGCACCATATAAAAATCTGATTTTTCCTCGTCAGATCAGTTTCACCAAGAAATTTCTTATAAATTGTAGTACCTGAAACTTTTCATTATAGCTACAGAAGGCTAAAAAAATGGCGAAATTCTCCGATGAACAGAATTATTTTATAATAAGAGCATTCGGGACAACATCTTCGACAGCAATGATCAGACTCTGTTTCTACAAGAGTACAAGATATCTTGAAGAGCAAGAGAACAGTTCAAATTGTTTTATTTTACAAGAATAAATCAGGATTTCGACAAGAATCGAACAATTTTTCGAAAGAAGCAATCAGGAGGTCCCACAAAGAGAACGTCAGAAAAAGTCGAAGAAATCAGAACATTTTTGGTTGTAAAATTAAGAAGCTCAGACAGGAAATCAGCGCCTCTTTTTGACATTTCTTCACCTACTTATTGGAGAATTCTTAAGAAAGACCTTCACATGCGGTTCTATCTTAATATGGCTGTGCATCCAATAACGGAAGCCCATAAGGAACAGCGACTCAAATTCTGCCGGTGGCTCTTGGAGCAGCCAGATCACGAAACATGGACCGATGAAAATAAATTTTTCTTGAATCAAGGCCTCCACAGGAAGAATGATGGTACTTGGTCTCTTACTAGTCCCAATGAGATTGTCGAATCTAACAATAGAAATGATGAAAGTTGCTAGTCGTTCATGCCTTCAAGTGTGAAAATGGAAGACGCAAAATAGTGGATAGATCTGTTACCATAAGTTGGTGCAAGAAAATACAGGGTCGTGCAGCTAAATTGGGACTAACATAACTTTTTTTAAATTCGCTATTTTGAAAGGCAAATAATGATTAAATGTAATTTTTACTTGTATTTATTTGTTCTTTATTGTCTACAGAACAAAATCATTCTATGTGACTACCCTTTGCGTCAATAATTTGGGATATTCTCGAGCGAAACCGTGAACAACTCCTTTTTACATCCTCGGGGTCAAGATTACGAAATGCAAGACTTGGATGTGAAGTTACGTTAGACTCTCCTTCAATTGAAGCCAAACAGCCAATAGTCACAAACATTCAGATCTGGGGACCTGCTGGGCCAAATATCCTTCGGGACCATCAAAGGAAGATTCTCCTTCAGGAAATCCTGAACTTTCTTTGCTCCATGCCCGGACGCAGAGTCTTAAACGAGCATCACTTTGAAGGGGTCGTAGTTCCTACGTATCCACGGTATCAAAACATCTTTCAGAATTTTCAAATACTCCGCTGTGTTGATTTTAAGACCCGCTTCGATGGAATGAGGAGGAATCACCTTACCATCAATTGCGACGGCTGCAAAAACCATCACAGAAGCGGGATTTTTGCTCTGCATCACAGGAGGAACTTCTGAACGATCGTAGGCAACTACCCGAGTGTTCTGGCGATTTGCAACCTCATCAACAACGAACTTTTTCTCGTCAACAAAAACGCGGACATGTCCTCCTTTGTGTTTCAGATGGTTCAGAAATTTTGGGCTTCTTTCAGCTCTGAGGGCTCTGGAGCGGGTAGTTAAGAGGTTATGGACTCTCCTTACGTATGACTTCATACCAAGGTCTTCCTTGACTGCCCTGCTGATGGTCATACAACTCACGCTGCGCTTTTATGCCAGTTTTGACATCAGCTGGCTTGGGTCTGACTTCAACGTCCTTTTCAGCCCAGCAAGGAATGTTTTGGTTCTCTTTCGATCACTGCGGGGACTGTGTCGACTTCTTTGAACCTTACCCTCGGCATCAAAAGCAGCAACAACTCGATAAACAGTCGATTTCGCATAGCCAGTGCTCTTAATAATGTCTGAAACAGAGTTCAGGCGCGTCTCATTTCACATATGATCGTTCTTCGCGCTAATTCCGTCATATTTTAGCGAAATATGCTAGATCTTAATCTGATATAATATAGCAAAGGGCTTAAAGATTGTCTGTAGAAAAGAATTAGTCATAGGTTAGAAATTACGGAAGATATGTGCTGTTAAAGTTAGTCCGAATTTAGCTGCACGACCCTGTATTTGGCCCACCTTTCGTTCATTTGCTACAAGACAAGGTTTACGGTGGATGCAGGACAGTGCTTCTGCTCATTGCACCACTGCCGCCAATGAGTCATCAGCCGTGAAACACAGATTGCGTGGTCAGCGCATTCTCCAGATTTGAATTTTGGATTTTTATTATTGGGCCTTAGCTCAAAAAGAAGTGTATTCTTCAAAATCAACTACAGTGGACGAACTTATCAATGTTGTGAAGAGATTTTCAGAAGAACATCGCGAGAATGTCCTTCAGAGTGTAACACTTAATGTTTTGAAGCAGGCGAATCTCTGTGTGCAGCAAAATGAAGGCCACTTCCAGCACCTTCTATGATATGTATTTCTTGTTATTAATCATTAAAAATTCACTCTTCGTCAGTGTAACTATGAATAAAAGCTACTGAAAAATATCAAAAATGTTGAAACACACTGTAAGTTAAAATTCTGTGTTATTCATAATGTGATATAGTGATTTTTGCTAGCTCCAAAACTGTTCTCTTTTGTCTTTGGTGCACTATGGTTCGGAATACTTTTCTTTCGTAAATTACCTCTGCAACAAATTTGTTTACTATACTCTTATCACGGGTATTTTTCTTTTGGTAGATGAGGGAAAAGCTATCAGTTCATACAGTCTATATTTTGTTCGTCCGATGAAAGGAATTTTCAATAAATCAGTTTCATGATTAATTTCGAGAAATAATCCTATCGAAGTATATTTCCAACAATTAAAAATGAATAACACTCTTTTGAAAATCTATATTTACCATGAAAGTAACACATTTGTAGTAGCTACTTACATTCTCTCTTTATACTGAATTGAACCAAATATTGTTTTAGGAATTCAATTCCAATAGTTAAGAAATTATATACTGTTCATTTTCTTAAAAAAAATTTAATGAGGCGGTCTAGACCGGGAGCCCAGGAGGTCAGCTTAGCTAAGAAGGTTACCGATTTTAAATAGTATCACAGTATCAGGTACCAATTACCGACCTATGTTCTGTACGTCTGCCGGGTCTCACCTGATGGGTGTGATCATGGGCGTTTTTTTAATTGTTAGTCAAAAAAGATCTAGACCAGCTCGGAAGGTTACCACTTGAAACAAATTGCAAAATGTCCAGCAAAACCCCATGGATCATTATTTAAGCAATATGTGTAAACCATATTATATAATAAATATTTAATAATTTTTATTCGTGAAAATTTATGTTACTGTTCTATGAAAAATCATTAGGGTTGTGACATTATGCATTTGCATATATGCAGTATATGCACTGGGAAATATACTGCATATGCAACAGGTTTTATGCTTTTTGAGAAAACGCATATGCATTTTAGGAAACGCATATGCATTTGAGAAAACGCATATGCATTTGAGAAAACGCATATGCATTTTAGGAAACGCATATGTTTTGCAGATAAAACATATGCACTTAAAGATAATGCATATAAAAAAAGGCATATGCATTTGAAACTGAAAGGAAGGCAATATATGCACTTCCAGCATGTTTATATCTGGTGGGAGGTTGAACAAACACCCTAATTTATTTGTTATTCATACAGTATACCTTTAGGTGTTCTATCATTTTGTTTACCTAATGAATATGATTTTGAATTTTTGTTCGAAAATTAAAGAATATTGTTAACTATATGGCGCCATCAAGCTAAAAGTAACACTCACAGTAATGTAAATAAAGAATAGGATAATAATTGTTACAGATTATAGACACAGGGTCAGTATGGCAGTAGGAATTTCCCCCACCGGACTATTCCCCGTCAAGACCTTTCCCCGCCGAATAAAATATCAGTAATTTAGGTTATTAAAGTATGATTTTGATAAAACACAAAATTAATTTATTAATAGAAAACACACTTTATTAACAGAATTTGATTCCCGTAATTATGTGTCCATAATGTTCGTTCAATTTTAAGACTGTGCCTTCGTATTTTCATATATAAATAGGAGATGCAACAAAGTACGAACATTATTGCAATACTAAGAATTACTAAGTGTCGCAAGGTACTCTAAGCAGCTTCGATTTGTTCAGTTATTTAAACTCTGTAATTTTCTATATCGTGAATTTATTATTTTATTTTTCAGCTATACATAAAATGGCGATCTATTAACTTCTCGTTCAAATTTATGCTTTTACAGATCATTAACAAACTTTATTATTATTTTTTTTAATTAATTTATTAACCTCATAATTAATAAACCTACTATAGATTTTATTACACTAAATATTGACCTATTTTTTAGTGTCCTTTATCTAATAAGAATATTTAATATTTATCTATATGTATATTTAATATTTATCTATATGTATATTTAATATTTATCTATATGTATATTTAATATTTGTACCTTAAATATCTTACAATGGTTTAGCCATTATTATGAAAATACCTAAGTAAGTTAGAGTGCAGAAATCCAAAAATCAAGACTTTTCGCGTAGTCAGGTTTCAGAATGATTTATATATATTGTCGTACATTTTCCCTAAAATTCTCCAACGAAAACTAATAATCGAGGAGTAACCAATACAAAACTGGTTCGGTTCAAACAGTTGGTGGTGACCCATTTTCAGGAACCTATTCCCATGTGACAATAATATAAAAGAGGAAAAAATAAATAAAAAAAAGGTCTGTTATTTGAGACGGCAGACTTCGGTATATAATTTCGTGGCAACGGATTTATTTATCAAGACTATTTATTTTCGAAAATTAAATATAGAATCGCAACATTAAATTCTCTTCCAGTGTCTAATTTTAAATAAATCTGAGGGGGGGGGGGGGTCCTGGGGGGGAAAAGTCCGCGGGCGAGTAATAGTCCGGCTGGGAATAGTCCGTTTCCCGTGATTCTTAGTTTCTGTTCTTAAATAACTGGTAGCCATGAAAATTCACTTCACTAATATAGTATCCTACAGTGCAACTATATAATGTGTCGTTCTCTGAAACACTTTTAAGTGTTTTGAAATACTTGGCATTTTAAATTTGGAGCATTACTATTAAATGCATAATAATTCATAATATATGCAAATTCATATTAATAGTTAATTTAGTAGGGGTTTAACGTCTGCTTCTGAACCAAAGGCCATATCGCTGACATCAAAAGGAAATTAAATACAAGGGACTAGAAGAAACAGTCAGAAAAGAAAGTGGTTCTATATGGAACAAAGTCACTTACTACTGTCAGTGACAATGCTCATGGATACAGAAAAGCTACTCAGTGAATGCAGTGATGAAAAGGTACACAAAACAACGGTGGCTGCACTTACGGATGGAAGAGGAAAATGAAGAGGTGATAGAAAATGAACCCTACGAGCCTACCAATCCCAAAAATAAAAGACCTCTTAGTTGAAGAGCATAACCATCCTCTAAAACTGCAAGTAGCGTTAAAAAATGATAAATATAATAAAAAAAAATTTTTTAAATCCATAATCCAAATTACAACAGTTCGGGGCCCAATGTACACCACCCACTTCTCTTCCATTCACCACAGACAGCTTCAGGATAGGCATATTTATAAAAGTATATGCATGCTTATAAATGCATATGCAAATTGGCAAATGCATATGCATATAAGTAAATGCATTTGCATATTGGTAAATGCATATGCATATTGGTAAATGCATATGCAATTGCTAAATGCACATATGCAAATTAGTAAATGCATATGCATATTGTTAAATGCATATGCATATTTATAATTGCATATGCATGTTGATAAATGCATATGCGAATCTAATAAGCATATGCGTTTTAGAAAAGCATATGCAAAATATGCAATGTCACAACCCTAAAAATCATTACTGTATTTAATAGTAAATATTAGACTAAATCGCTTGTTTGCGAGAACAGTGTCATAACTTCCAAAAAGCTGTTTTTCAGGAGAGGCATATTAGTAAATGTAATGTACGTACATTTAATGGTATATCGTTAGGACATTTAGCCTCTCTAGCGGTACATCTTAAAGTTTCAATGATGATTTTTTTACCAAAATATTCAGCATTTTATGTTTTATATGTCTATATGGATAACTCAAAAATACATATTTTTGTGTTTATGACGTTGTTGTTGCAAACAAGCGAAATCTCCATGACGTCATGGTAATTACGTTTTGGATAGAAAAAACTACCTATGAAATTTAATCAAAATATTACTATGAACTCCATCCACAATTTATTTAGATTTTTTTAAAAAATTCCTCCTACTTATTAATTAATCATTAGTTTTTAAATTTTATATTAAAATAGATTTTTTTAATTTCAGAAAACCTAGTCATAATTTAACAAAGGTTAAGTTCCGTCTTCTATTTCATCTCTGAAATTAAAAAAATTATTTTATTCAAAATTAAATGAATACTGAATTAATTTAAAAGATTTATATCGATAACTCATTTCAAAGAATAATGAATTTTTTCTTAAAACCCTATGTCTTAAGGGGAGTTTCTCACTTTTTTACTTTTTTTTTTGTTTGTTTGAAGAGCGAGATGCTTGATTCTCTCAGGCTTGATTATACTATAAAAATGGACAATTTTTAACTTAAGCGATTTTTTCGAATCACCCCATTCCCAAAAGAACGTTCTTTTCCATCAAATTCGTACTCTCAAAAAAAATAGATAATATAAATTGAAAAAAAAAAATATATTGAATTTTGTTGAAATATGGATATATTTTCCCATATACTTTTTTACAAGTTGCGGAATAACATATCAACAACTAAATTCTGAATAAGAAAAACCCATGTCTCTAAGTCAAAAATTGAAGATGGAATAGGCTTTAGAAGTTAAAAAATCAAAGGTGTTCAGAATGCCAATTTTCGTATTTTTTTTATAACAACAGTACTATACTTATTACATGAAAATACTAAAAACAAAGATATACTACTTCATAACATATCTTTTCTTGCTTCCCCCAGTTCCTCCTCCTCTTTTTTGAACTATGATGATATAAGAGAGTGAAAATTGAAATAGCCCTCTGAAGATTGGTTAGAAATGTTCCAAGGATTGTAAACTGTCTTTGGTTTTCTTTTAGAGTGAAAACTCATTGACTTCTCGTCTATTTTATATGGAAAATACACATTTTACAGGAGAGCCAAAGGCATGAAATTAGAAAGTGAAATGTCCATTTTATCGCTATTAGTACAGGCATTATTTGATATGACCTCGGACAAATTGCAACAGAATTTGTTTTAACTGTTTTATGTTCATGAATTTTTCCAAATTGCCGCCATAAACCCGATACTTCCTAATATCTCTACTTCTAAATGACATAGGTCTTTGAATTTAAGTGACAAACATACATTTTCTGGGGCCAGGAAACCAATTAAACACATTTCAATGAGCTACACCTGACTAAAAAGCCGAAATGGCAGCCATTATCCAAAAATGGCCGCTATAATACTTTAATTTCCAAATATTTCCTCTTCTTAATGACTTAGGACTTTGATTAAAGTGCTAGGAATACATTTTCTGTGGTCAAGAATCCATTGAAATGTATTCCAATAAGCTAAAACTGACCAACCAGCATTATTCTTAGGATGTGTCAACTCTTTTAATACACTGAACATATTGGAAAAAACTGCGATCGTCCAACAACATTATATTTCGAAAACTAGTCAATTTAAATTGGCACACTACATATTTTTAACACAAATTAACGAACTATGAGTAGGTACCAGATACGTGAAGACTTTCTTCTTTAGCATTGGGATAGTATGCAGCTATCCATAAAGACTTCGGACAAAAAGAACATTCTTCAGCCACCCAGCCTGATCAAAAAATAACTAGTTTGGGGTTCTATTTAGAGAGGAGGTTCTCTTTCACCACTCCATCCTGCTCAGAGCATGGATTAAGCGTATACTGGGATAAAACACAAGTAAAGTCGGTTCTATTCCACCACTCCATCTAGCTCAAATCATGGATGAAGCGTGTACTGGGATAAAATACAAACAAATAGCGTTCTTTTCCACCACTTTATCTAGCTCAGAGCATGGATGAAGCGTGCACTGTGTTAAAACACGAACAAATGATGTTCTCTTCCATCACTTATCCAGCTTAGAGCATAGATGAAGCGTGTACTGAGAGAAAACACAAACAATGGGGGTTCTCTTCCTATACTCCATCCAGGAGTATAGGAAGAGGCTTCATCAATCGTCATCGCTGTCACATGAAACTTGGATTGAGTTCGTCCATCCAGACTCTCTACAGTTGCCACATGCAGCTGAACATTCTATGCCGCGCTTCTTGCAAGTGCACTTCAAACTGCTGCAGTCTGTCAGGCAGTTGCAGGGGATAATTTTTGAGTATCTTTTACGGTGTTGGGGGCAATTCTCACTGCACGGGCCCAAGTCCTCCCCTGTTTTCCCGTCAACCCCAGTGGACTGGCCGTAGTTCAGCTGCAATAGCCTTCCACTGTCGGACCTGGTAGTAGACACGAAGGCTGTGGTGTTTTGCTGCTGCTGATGTGGGTGGTTGACTTTTGGGTTGAACATGAGAAGTGCTTGAGGCGACCAACACGTTGAGTGACTCTTCAGGTTTCCCAATGTAAAGGCATGACAGGGCCTTCTCTCCTGCTTCTACAACATCATCGGTAAACACTGCCTGTCGGTCGAACACATCCGCTTGTTCACGAAAGTGCGCACTGGTTTTGAATTTTTTGAGGGAAGCTCCCTTGCCAATAACATGCACTCGAGAAGAAGTATCACACCCCAGAAAAGCGTGTATAAAAAAAAATGTGCTGTGATACATAAGGGCCTAACTGCAGCTTTACAGACTTCATGTTCCTGACATGCGATTCCTTCACATTCTTCGTTGGCTCGGGTTGGAAGAAAAGGTCACATGAGTTGATGTTGGTGTGGTAGATGAGCAGGATGAGAAGACCTGTGTCATCTCCGATCAGCACAATGTCAGAGGTGGCTGCTGACTCAACTAACTGTTGCACTATGAGGAAATCAGTGTCACCTGCAGCATGATGTGTCTGGCAGTTCTGTGTCCGTAGTTTGGTGCTGAGCATGTTTATGAAGCGGTGCTTATTTTTCTTGTTTGCCAGGGATCTTTTGTTCTACATTGTCACCTACATATCTTCACCAAACGTCACTGTTACTCCAGTATTCCTCTCGTACGTCTCTGGTGTGTTGTATCCTTTGTTGATATAGAGTCATAGCCATCAAATACGACTGTTGCCTGTCCATACTTCATTGCCACATACTCTGTGTTTTGCGTGCATATACTTTTGTATGTCGACCCACGTGCCCATGGAATGCGTTGGACTAGTGCTCCACCATCCAACACGAAGTGGACTTTGCTTGCGATTCCTGTTGCATCGTGTGTCAGGAGTGCCCAAATAGCATCTGCTAGCACTGGCTTTTGTGGCTGTCGGAGCAGCAGTGTGGAATTAAACAGAGCTGGTGGGTAACTACATAGTTCATATTTAAACACAGACTGCAGGTCCTCTGTAGCTTTTGCAGCAATGGTCAATCGCCGGAAAGTTGGAGATTTTTTACTGCCTCACCAACACCTGTACTGCCTCACCATCAATCAATACTGCTGATTTTGAAGCCAACGAGATGGCTTGGTTCTTTTTCTTAAATATGTAGTTAGCAGAAGTTCGTCCAACCATATTGGTCAAGATAGCAGTTCCAACAGTTTTGACTGAATCCACATTAACTTGGCTGGTAGCATGCACCCCTTTCGAGATAATACGCAAGCTCGGATCAGAGCTGAAGATTGTTCTCTCTTGCAGATAGTTGATAACTGCATGACTGTCTTTTATGTCACGAGCTTGTCTTGCATTTGGCATGTCCATGTCACCATCTGTTCGATGGTGAGATCTACAGATTCTCAACGGATAGAGTTTTCAGTATATTTCTTCTTAATAAATTTCATTTAATATTTATACATTCATTTGTAAACAGCAAAGAATAATTTTCAATTTGAAAAAAAGTAACAAGCAGAGATAAGAAACAAATTGCCTCTTAGGTATTACTGCTAGTTCAATTCTAAGCTTGGTGAGCGCAAATAACTGGCACATCTTGCTAAGCTACTAAGACATTCACCCTATGTTCTTTTCATGCAACTCATGACTTGAGAGAGCTCTGATATATTCATAATATAATTGAATAAATGCTCATAATATAAACATTGAGCATCATACCATTAATCACCTTCAATTTTATCTAATCTCATGTAATTATGTGAAGAAGTAAGTTTTTTTTTTGGAAAACACAGCTTCCAAATTTATTTAAAATTAAAGTTATTATTATTTTATCATTCCCATTTTGGAAAATGGTCGTCATTTCGGCTTTTTGGTGAGGATTAGCTTATTAAAATGTATTTCATTAGATATCTGGCGCTAGAAAATGTATGTTTTGCACTTAAAATCAAAGTACTGATGATGTGGAGATATAGGGAAAAATAAGTTTTATGGCTGACATTTTGGAAAGCTTTTATGAAACCTTTCACCTTCTGGATTCCTTAAGAGTTTTGATATGTTATAGAAGGCCTTTTTTTCTGAATATAAAACAGTTAACAGACTTTCTGTTGCAATTTGTCCGAGGTTGACCCCTTTTTTGCACGAAATGATTGTACTGTGTATATGAATTAAGTTTGAGTGCTGTTTTCATACTGTTCTGTAATCTATACAGGATATAAATGCATAATTTTCATATTTGACCTGAGAATTACATATAACACCGTCATAAATTCCGCAAATGTCTTAAAGATAATGTCATAAAAAGTCAACCCACTTTTCAAAAAACTTTTTTAATTGTGGACTGATTGTTTTGAAATTTGTAAGGTATATGTAACTTTGTATATATGTGCATTTTTATGAAGGACTGCTAATTAAATTACTGTATTGCGAAGAACAGATTGTGTAACAGTATATCATTTATTTTTATGAAAATGGAGGATTACCTCATTTTGATTATATGATAAATTCTAGTAGTTAACTAGTAATAAACTTTCAGGAAATAAATTGTACATCTTTCACTGTTAGTTTATTTTGATTCTGATCCATTTGGGTGCGT
Organism: Caprella mutica; assembly: GCA_947561585.1. Lineage (NCBI taxonomy): Eukaryota > Metazoa > Arthropoda > Malacostraca > Amphipoda > Caprellidae > Caprella > Caprella mutica. Next base: position 13,820 of record CANNZV010002206.1, on the reverse strand, counting down.
CTGGTTATGCTGGACATTTGGCAATTTGTTTCAAGTGGCAACTTTCCGAGCTGATTTAGGTTATTTTTGGGGGATAGTCATTTTGGGCGTCTGGCAGGGGCATCCCACCACTAACGTCTGGCAGTAACATCTAATGATGCATGGGGTTATGCTGTAAATTTTGCAATTTATTTCAAGTGGTAACCTTTCGAGCTGATCGAGGCTCATTTTTGACTACCATTGAAAACCCGCACATGATCACACCCACGAGGTGGGAACCGGCAGACGTACATATTCTAGGTCGGTAATTGGTACCTGATACTGTGATGCTACCAAAAATCGGTAACCTTTTCAGCTACGTTGACCCCTATGGGCTCCTGCTCTATTACTGTTTTACACAATTTTCCATTTTCCAAACTGTATTTTTGTCCAAATTTGTTTCTGTAAATTTATCCTGAAACTGATATTAAAGTAATACTAAACTGCATTAAAATTAGATTAAACAATCAAATTTTTCAAGAAAATACCTATTTATAAATAGTAAAAAATAAATATATTAATAATGTACCTAATACATATTACGGTTATTACCATCACTTTAAATATTGCACAAATTTATATTATGAAATTTTATGCTCGTTACTAGATTAAAATAAAGTGAAGATTAGTATTATTTGATTATCAAACAAATTATAAATTTCCTAATCAAATTTACCCTCATCAAATATGGGTAATGAAATAATTTTGTAATAATTATTCAATGTATATACAGCTGTATCAAAATGCAATTACTTCTTTTTTAAACCAGTTGTTAATCATACAGAACACAGAGAACATACCTCTTCATTTATACTATTCGGTGTTGTTTTAAGATGTTTAATATCGTAACAGCAGAATATTTATTCTAAACTACTATTAATTTAAATTTACTATATATACCTGCATAAGAATGCATACTAATAATATGTAATTTGAAACCAAGATGCAAGTTAAAGACTATACTCAAAGGACTTGGTGAAGCAGTGAGAGAGGAAAGTGACTTTATGATTAAAGTAACCTTTAGTAAGTAGCTATATGTTTGACTCGTGAAGGCAGAAAAGTTACTCCGTCGGTGTAGTGACCAAGTTCGGTAGGTAATTAAATTATAGTGCCACAAGTAAAATTTTAAAAAGAAAAAAGAACTGTGGCCGGTATATTACATTCCGGTATATTCCACTCCGATATATTCCACCCCGATATATTCCACCCCGATATATTCCACCTCGATATATTCCACCCCGATATATTCCACCCCGATATATTCCACCCCGATATATTCCACCCCGATATATTCCACCTGCTACATATATTCCACCCTACTTTATGCATTAGGTTTGGTTAGTCATCAATATTAATTATAAATTTATGTTTTATACACTAAATAACTTGCATTTTCAAATTAAACCTCTTGTTGTTCAATCACAATTTATTTTCTTTTTGTGTGAATAAATTAATGTATTTAGTTTTTCAATCACAAGCTGATTATTTTCACTATCGCTGATACAATAGCGATACTAACTGTAAGATGATGTTATCTAGTTTTTGAAAGATATTGCACGTAATATACATGCTTAAAGTGAACATTATGTATTCGCATTTTAACATCTCTTTGTATCTTATAGGGATATTATTTTAAAACTTTACTGCAAAATTTCATGCACATTCACAAGTCTCGCATTTGTTGGAAAATAGGCCTATGCTACTGCTATTGCGTTAAAAATAAACAAGTCCTTGTTTGTTATATTACATATAATATAAATCAATAATTTAATCGTTTTGATATTAAACATTTTCTTGTCTCTATCTCAATAATAAATATTAATGATAAACTTTAATTAGAAACTCACAAACGAATAAAATACAGAACATATTAATTATACACATACATTCAAAACAAAAAAAAATGAAGGTACCAGTTTTTATTGTGATTTAAAAAAAATAAACGACTGAAAGCAAAATTATTATTTTAGTTAGCCATATCGCCGAAAGTGTCATTCAGCGAAAGTGACGTGCGGCAAAAGTGTTTTTGGCGAAAGGACCTAGAACCAGCTCATTCCATATCTTAACGGAATATAGTTCCGTGACTATGGAATGGCAACAATTAAAACAACTTCAAGCTAAAGTATTGGTTATGATCAGGATTATTTGATAGGGTGAAGAATTTATTAGTTTCAAAATATTTATAGACATGTTCAAAAGATAAATGGATAAATATGCTGTCCCTGCGAGTTTCAAATAGCGTACAGATTCTCCTGATTGTTCCAGATATTTTATTAGAATTAGTCACTCCACATCCTCCCCAAATAGCTAGACCATTTCCCAGGTAACATTGAACCTTCCAAGAAGATTCCAGGAACGTTCCATTGGAACGTTCCCTGAATGTTCCACTGGAATGTCCCCTGAATGTTCCTTTTCTGACACATTCCAGGAATATTCCAATGGAATCTTCAAGAATATTCCCTTTGGAACATTCCCTGAAGACTCCATTGGGACATTCCCCGAAGACTCCATTGGGACATTCCCCGAAGACTCCATTGGAACATTCCTTGAAGACTCCATTGGAACATTCCCTGAAGACTCCATTGGAACATTCCCTGAAGACTCCATTGGAACATTCCCTGAAGACTCCATTGGAACATTCCCTGAAGACTCCATTGGAATATTCCTTGAAGACTCCATAGGAACATTCCCTGAATACTCCATTGGAACATTCCCTGAAGACTCCATTGGATTATTCCCTGAATACTCCATTGTAGCATTCCCTGAAGACTCCATTGGAACATTCCCTGAAGACTCCATTGGAACATTCCCCGAAGACTCCATTGGAACATTCCCCGAAGACTCCATTGGAACATTCCATGAAGACTCCATTGGAACATTCCAAGAAGACTTCATTGGAACATTCCATGAAGACTTCTTTGGAACATTACTTGAAGACTCCTTTGGAACAACTTCTGAAGACTCCTTTGGAACAACTTCTGAAGACTCCTTTGGAACAACTTCTGAAGACTCTTTTGGAACATTCTCTGAAAACTTCTTTGGAACATTGTCAGAAGAATCCTTTGGAACACTGTCAGAAGAATCCTATGGAACACTTTCAGAAGACTAAATTAGAACTGTGAATTTATAGTGGGAATGTTAAACGTCACCTGGGTCAAGATGGTAGTAATCTACTATATAAGCTATAGTGAGTCAAGATTTGCTGCGGAATCAATGGAAATATATTTTTACTACTATCTAATGGTTTTACAGTATACTCTCGCATCATATTTTCAATGACTTTTTCCATCAAGAAAATAGAAAGAAGACATCATGGAAGAGGGGGGAAGTAAAACTAAGCTCTATGCACTAGGTCGACTACTCTGATATCACAGGTAACAGTGTCGACCCAGCGCACTCTGGCAATATTGCAGAAACCAAAATGAAAATGAACTCAAGGAACTATAGGGAGAAATGACAGACGGTAAAAATAGAGGAATAACAGTTTATAGTAAATAATTACCTAAAAAACAGAAAACATGATAATTGAAAATGTAAGCAATAGATTTATTGAAAAACAAATATAGTGCTATTTTTGGATAAAAACTAACTATTCAAATGGATGCTTCATCTATAGTTTAATTAATATAGATTGTAGGGAAATGATTAGCAAGTAAGAGGATATTTTATTCAGGTACCTGACACGTATAGCTGCTCAAATTCCATTACCCTGAAGGCTATAAAAAACGTTTAAAAAATCTATTAAAATACTTGAACAAAAAATCTATATAACTAGCTACAAAACTTAATATTTATCTATAACATTCTATCTAATAAAAAAAAAAAAAACTCTTTATTTACAAACGTTCTATAGCTGCAAGATTAGGATCAGTAGTCTCAAAATTAGGATCAGTAGTCTCAAAATTAGGATCAGTAGTCTCAAAATTAGGATCTGTAGTCTCAAAATTAGGATCAGTAGTCTCAAAATTAGGATCAGTAGTCTCAAAATTAGGATCTGTAGTCTCAAGGCTAGGATCTGTAGTCTCAAGGCTAGGATCAGTAGTCTCAAGGCTAGGATCTGTAGTCTCAAGGCTAGGATCTGTAGTCTCAAGGCTAGGATCGGTAGTCTCAAGGCTAGGATCAGTAGTCTCAAGGCTAGGATCAGTAGTCTCAAGGCTAGGATCAGTAGTCTCAAGGCTAGGATCAGTTGTCTCAAGGCTAGGATCAGTTGTCTCAAGGCTAGGATCAGTTGTCTCAAGGCTAGGATCAGTTGTCTCAAGGCTAGGATCAGTTGTCTCAAGGCTAGGATCAGTTGTCTCAAGGCTAGGATCAGTTGTCTCAAGGCTAGGATCAGTTGTCTCAAGGCTAGGATCAGTTGTCTCAAGGCTAGGATCAGTTGTCTGAAGATTAGGATCAGTTGTCTGAAGATTAGGATCAGTTGTCTGAAGATTAGGATCAGTTGTCTGAAGATTAGGATCAGTTGTCTGAAGATTAGGATCAGTTGTCTGAAGATTAGGATCAGTTGTCTGAAGATTAGGATCAGTTGTCTGAAGATTAGGGTCAGTTGTCTGAAGATTAGGGTCAGTTGTCTGAAGATTAGGGTCAGTTGTCTGAAGATTAGGGTCAGTTGTCTGAAGATTAGGGTCAGTTGTCTGAAGATTAGGGTCAGTTGTCTCAAGATTAGGGTCAGTTGTCTCAAGATTAGGGTCAGTTGTCTCAAGATTAGGGTCAGTTGTCTCAAGATTAGGGTCAGTTGTCTCAAGATTAGGGTCAGTTGTCTCAAGATTAGGGTCAGTTGTCTCAAGATTAGGGTCAGTTGTCTCAAGATTAGGGTCAGTTGTCTCAAGATTAGGGTCAGTTGTCTCAAGATTAGGGTCAGTTGTCTCAAGATTAGGGTCAGTTGTCTCAAGATTAGGGTCAGTTGTCTCAAGATTAGGGTCAGTTGTCTCAAGATTAGGGTCAGTTGTCTCAAGATTAGGGTCAGTTGTCTCAAGATTAGGGTCAGTTGTCTCAAGATTAGGGTCAGTTGTCTCAAGATTAGGGTCAGTTGTCTCAAGATTAGGGTCAGTTGTCTCAAGATTAGGGTCAGTTGTCTCAAGATTAGGGTCAGTTGTCTCAAGATTAGGGTCAGTTGTCTCAAGATTAGGGTCAGTTGTCTCAAGATTAGGGTCAGTTGTCTCAAGATTAGGGTCAGTTGTCTCAAGATTAGGGTCAGTTGTCTCAAGATTAGGGTCAGTTGTCTCAAGATTAGGGTCAGTTGTCTCAAGATTAGGGCAAGTTGTCTCAAGATTAGGGCAAGTTGTCTCAAGATTAGGGCAAGTTGTCTCAAGATTAGGGCAAGTTGTCTCAAGATTAGGGCAAGTTGTCTCAAGATTAGGGCAAGTTGTCTCAAGATTAGGGCAAGTTGTCTCAAGATTAGGGCAAGTTGTCTCAAGATTAGGGCAAGTTGTCTCAAGATTAGGGCAAGTTGTCTCAAGATTAGGGCAAGTTGTCTCAAGATTAGGGCAAGTTGTCTCAAGATTAGGGCAAGTTGTCTCAAGATTAGGGCAAGTTGTCTCAAGATTAGGGCAAGTTGTCTCAAGATTAGGGCAAGTTGTCTCTAGATTAGGGCAAGTTGTCTCTAGATTAGGGCAAGTTGTCTCTAGATTAGGGCAAGTTGTCTCTAGATTAGGGCAAGTTGTCTCTAGATTAGGGCAAGTTGTCTCTAGATTAGGGCAAGTTGTCTCTAGATTAGGGCAAGTTGTCTCTAGATTAGGGCAAGTTGTCTCTAGATTAGGGCAAGTTGTCTCTAGATTAGGGCAAGTTGTCTCTAGATTAGGGCAAGTTGTCTCTAGATTAGGGCAAGATGTTTCTAGATTATGGCAAGTTGTCTCTAGATTAGGGCAAGTTGTCTCTAGATTAGGGCAAGTTGTCTCTAGATTAGGGCAAGTTGTCTCTAGATTAGGGCAAGTTGTCTCTAGATTAGGGCAAGTTGTCTCTAGATTAGGGCAAGTTGTCTCTAGATTAGGGCAAGTTGACAATGCTCATGGATACAGAAAAGCTGCATCGTGAATACTGTCACTTACCAAGGTATATGACGATAAAGGACAAAATTGTCTCCAAATAAAGCCTATACGATCCTGTCTACCTAACACAAAATCTCTAAGACCTCGTAGTTGAAGATCATATCTCTAGCATTATCCTCTAAAACTGCAAGTAGCGTTAATAAAATTATAAACTTGGTGAAAGTAAAAAAAGACAATCCATAATGAAAATTACAACACGTAAAAACCCAAGAGACGCTACTCTCATTCTCTTCCATTAGCCATATACAGCTTCAGGATAGATCCCCGCCTGGCTTATTAAACAAATTGTAAATATTCATAATTTGAGGTTCACTATTTAGGGTCAGTTACGAATTATCGATATTTCCACATTCTCGATCATAGAAGTAAAAATTATAAGATTGAACATTTTAGATTGGTGACCAATAAAAATAACGTATAGAAAAGTTATATTAAATATATTAGTTTTATAGGTAGTATAATCGAAAATGTGGAACTGTGCATCAATTTGCAACTTAGCTGAGTAAATAGTCTCATCAAATACTGAACATGAGACACCAGATTTAACGAATAGAGGGGAAACCTTAGGAAGGGAATAACTTCATTCATTCTTCTCGTCCATTTTTCTGTTCCTCGCACCCACAGTCCGACCACAGAGTAGATCTCTGAAGTTGTACAGCCATTCTCCCATAAGATGTCCATCTCAAAGTATCTGTAATTGAAAATGGCTTAGCTATTATTCTGCAAAAATTAAAGAGATGTAGCAGCCGCAAATAAATAGAATTGGATATAATTAAAATAATTAAGAATAGAATAGACTTTAACCCTATTAGTAGTTAAAAGAGCACTAATGCTCTGAAATTAAAATAAAGTATGTATCCATAGATTATTGCATGCAGGATGCATATTAGAAGTAGCATTCGAAAGTTTGGCCTCATTCAAGAACCAATGAATAATTAATTGGTGTCTAAAAATATTACTAAATTATCTGAAAGATTGAACTATGATTTCAAAAAAAATAAAAATTTTTTTTTAGATATTGCTAATTAACTAGATATTATTAATGAATTATTCATAAGAATATAATTGCTACAATACTCACCTAGCTTTTTCGATCAAGATTGTCCAAAAAATAATAAGATTTCGTATTTTCTGTAGTAGCTACTGTGACATGCTTCCTTATTTCTTTTTTGATTTACATCAGTGAAGAGAGCCCAATTTGCTATGAAGTATGAACATCGTTATTCGTCATTTAAGAGTAGAAGAGCTGGAACTGTAAGAGAGGGGTATACAATGAGATTACAATTGCATGAGCTGTATTGGCTATTATGATTTAAGCTAGTTATTATCCCGTTATGAATAACGGGTTTTTAATGGAAAACGGAATAGTTTTATAAAATTTTAAGTTTCCGGAAAATTTGAGTTTTTGGAAGAATTTTGGAAGAATTTTGAGTTTATGGAAGAATTTTGAGTTTATGGAAGAATTTTGAGTTTATGAAAGAATTTTGAGTTTATGAAAGAATTTTGAGTTTATGAAAGAATTTTGAGTTTTTGGAAGAATTTTGAGTTTTTGGAAGAATTCTGAGTTTATGGAAGAATTCTGAGTTTATGGAAGAATTTTGAGTTTATGGAAGAATTTTGAGTTTTTGGAAGAATTTTGAGTTTTTGGAAGAATTCTGAGTTTTTGAAAGAATTTTGAGTTTTTGAAAGAATTGAGGTTTTGGATGAATTTGGATGAGTTTCTTGAGAGAAAATTTGATCTTCGGACAAGTTTGAGTTTTCGGAAAATTTAGTGTTTTCGAAAAATTTAATGTTTTCGAAAAATTTATTGTTTTCTGAAAATTTAATGTTTTCTGAAAATTTAATGTTTTCTGAAAATTTAATGTTTTCGGAAAATTCAATGTTTTCGGAAAATTCAATGTTTTCGGAAAATTAATGTTTTCGGAAAATTTAATGTTTTCGGAAAATTTAATGTTTTCGGAAAATTTAATGTTTTCGGAAAATTTTATGCTTTTGGAAAATTTAATGTTTTGGAAAATTTAATGTTTTCGGAAAATTCAATGTTTTCGGAAAATTCAATGTTTTCGGAAAATTCAATGTTTTCGGAAAATTCAATGTTTTCGGAAAATTCAATGTTTTCGGAAAATTCAATGTTTTCGGAAAATTTAATGTTTTCGGAAAATCTAATGTTTTCGGAAAATTTAATGCTTTTGGAAAATTTAATGTTTTGGAAGATTTAATGTTTTCGGAAAATTTAATGTTTTCGGAAAATTTAATGTTTTTGGAAAATTTAATGCTTTTGGAAAATTTAATGTTCTCGAAAAATTTAATGTTTTGGAAAATTTAATGTTTTCGGAAAATTTAATGTTTTCGGAAAATTTAATGTTTTCGGAAAATTTAATGTTTTCGGAAAATTTAATGTTTTTGGAAAATTTTATGCTTTTGGAAAATTTAATGTTTTGGAAAATTTAATGTTTTCGGAAAATTCAATGTTTTCGGAAAATTCAATGTTTTCGGAAAATTCAATGTTTTCGGAAAATTTAATGTTTTCGGAAAATTAAATGTTTTAGGAAAATAAATGTTTTAGGAAAATTAAATGTTTCAGGAAAATTAAATGTTTTAGGAAAATTTAATGTTTTCGGAAAATTAAATGTTTTCGGAGAATTTAATGCTTTCGGAAAATTTTCTAGTATTAGGAAAATTTGGTAGTTTTCGAAAAATTTGGTAGTTATCGGAAAATTTGGTAGTTATCGGAAAATTTGGTAGTTATCGGAAAATTTGGTAGTTATCGGAAAATTTGGTAGTTTTCGGAAAATTTCGGAGTATTTGGAAAATTTATGAGTATTTGGAAGATATCTAGTATAAAACTAAGTTTTATAAAAAAATTCTTGAGCATGATGGATTTATATATGTATTTATAAAAACACATTGCTCTTTATTATGAGGAGGGATAATATTAACAATAGCTATATATTATAATATATACATTTCAATTCAAATCATGACTCATGCATTACTAGAAATAGAGTTATCAAAAAGTTGCCCTGAAGTGAATCAATTCGATCACAGTTATACCTATCAGCAGGTCATTTTTCTAGGTACTCATTCTATCACCTCATTAATTATTACTTTTATTTTACCTATCAGTTGACAGTAGAAAAAGCTATTGGCAAGACTGATGACTTTATAATTTATAGGCATGAATAATATGAATTGTCATAGCTAACTTGATATTAGGGCAAATTACGAATTATCGGTCAGTTCCACATCTTCGGTCATAGACTCAGAAGAGAAAACGATTTAGGTACATGGGTAGTACCTAACAAGAATTAATTAGCCTAATGTTTAAATAATTTATATCCATGATATGACACCGTTACCATCCATAATACATTAATAAATACAAGAATTCAATAATAATTAATAGGTACCTAGGGTAGGTAAGTTTCGAATAATCTGACAGTTTCACAATCACGTTATTGGTCAAATAAGAAAAAATATATAAAAATTATTACTTTTATTGGTATCCATGATACCTTAACATGGATACCAATAAAAATAAATTTCCGATTAGGTATATAGTTTTTTCTTATATGACTGAACATGTGAAACCGACCGACAAAGCGTAACTTACCCTACCTATTGTCCAGAGATAGGTAGCTCCTATTATAGTTTTTCATATGATCGAAGATATGGAACTGACCGATAATTCGTAACTAGCCCTAGTACAAAGGTAACTAAGCATACCTAAACAATAATAAAGATAAGCCAATATAACTGTAAGAGAGTAAAATTAATAACATATCTACTCATAGGTACGTAACAAGGTAGGTACTATTGCAACATGTATTCATTTTTTCATTGTTTATTAAGATACTAGATTGCTTGATATCAAGTGCCTACGGACCTAATTTAGTAAAACGATATAGGAATTTGATTAAACTACCTATTTAATTTGATGATACCTAAGTAGTTATACCTATACTTACAGTTAATGATATCAGAGTAGCTCTGTCACAATAGCCAATAAGAATCATCTCTTTGTAGTTTGTGGTAGCCTGTGTAAATAGTGTAATATTCACTAGCTACTGCTGCAATATGGCTAACTTCCGATTGGGTAGCAGGAAGCCATCTAGCGGACAACTGCTGTTCAATATGGCGGAGACACTTATTTCACGGGCACGTTTTTGAAAGTAAAATCTTTACCATTCTACCTATTTTCAATAGCGTTGAATGTAGCTACTATAATTCTCTAAGTTGAATTGAAAATAATTGTTTTTTCAATAGTATTTGCTCCATATTTGACGAAAGGAGCAAACAATTTCGATTCATTAATTGCACAACAATTCGCTCAACCACTCGCTGTGAAATGGAAAATAGAACTGATCTAGTTTCAACTGTTCCAGTTGAACTTTTACTTGTCAGAGGCAAATCATGTGTTTAGTGTACGTGACGTCATCAAGGCAGTACTATTAAATAGAAAATTAGAGACTTATGTGATTAAATAATAAACTAAATTTATTATTGCATTCATATATTGACCACAAATTAAAATTATTATGATTTGACGCATTTTAGTTACTTTAAATTTGACTTTCGAGTGTTGCTGTGATGACGTCACGCACACTGCAAAACTCAACGAATATCAGAAATGGCTTAGCCTCGCACGGGGTTTAAATATAATTCACAAGATATAAAAAGATGATTTAAACTTTAAGAAATTGATTATCTCATATCGAAAGTTTTTAATATATGATTATAACCATTAACATTACACCAGAATAATTTTAATAAATCCTCCTTAATTGTTTTATATATTCATATTCAGTGGAATTTTTTTTTATATATTTGAATTCAGTTGTCAACACCCCTTGCAAGTCTAGGTAGCAATAATATTGATTAATTAGAATTCTGAATTAAAAATCCTTGGGAATATTCAAGAAATATTCCCTGAACATAATATTTTCAAACTATCTGCTATAATTTAATGGAATGTTGTGGGAACACTCTTGGATTATCGGATAACACTTTAAATATTACAAATATTATAAATATTACAAATATTACAATATTACAAATATTACAAATATTACGAATATTACAAATATTACAAATATTCTTATAATTACAAATAATACTTGCAAAGTATTAAAGAAAAAACCTCTGAACATAACTATATGCATACAATATTCTACAATATAATGGAATGTAGAACATTCCTGGATTATCGGTAAAACTTAAAATAACTCTATTGTTTTACCGATAATTCAGGAATGTTCCCTGAACATTCCATTTAATTATAAAAGATCGTATGCATATGCTAATATTGAGGGAATATTCCTTTGGTACTCAAATGATATACTAAAATGTTAGAATTATTTAAAGTATCTTCTGATAATCCAGGAATATTCCTTGAAGATTCCATTTACTTGTAGAATATTGTTTGCATCTATACTTATGTTATGGAAATTCTCCTCAAGAAATCCATTTATTTAGTTTAATCATTTAAAGTATTCTCCGATAATCCACGAATATTCCCTAAAAATTCCACTTAATTGTAGAATATAGAATAAATAAACTTATATTCAGGGAATATTCCTTGAATACACTCAATTGAAATTGTTGATTGTTAGAATTATTTAAAGTATTTTCCTATAATCCAGGAATGTTCCTTAGACATTCCATTATATTGTAGATTATTGTATGCTTCTAGTTATGTTCAGGGAATATTCCTTTAATACTCCCAGGGAAGAGTTTAATGTTTAGAATTCAGTTTTTCCAATAATCCAGGAATGTTCCCTGAATAATCCATTAAATTGTAGAAGATAGTTCGAAAGTCATATGTTCAGGAAATTCTCTTTGAATATTCCCAAGGAAGACATGAATGTTTAGAATTATTTTCACTTTTTCCAATAATCCAGGAATGTTCCCTAAATATTCCATTAAATTGTAGAAAATAGTTTGAAAATCTTATGTTCTTGGAATATTCCTTGAATACTCCCAAGGAAGAGAAGAATGTTTAGAATTATTTAAAGTATTATCCGATAATCCAGGGATGTTCCCTAAACATTCCATTAAATTGTAGAAATAGGTTGAAAATCTTATGTTCAGGGAATATTCCTCGAATACTCCCGAGGAAGAGATGGGTGTTTAGAATTATTTAAAGTATTATCCGATAATCCAGGAATGTTCCCTAAATATTCCATTAAATTGTAGAAGATAGTTCGAAAATCTTATGTTCAGGGAATATTCCTCGAATACTCCCAAGGAAGAGATGAATGTTTAGAATTATTTTCAGTTTTTCTGATAATCAAGGAATGTTCCCTAAATATTCCATTAAATTGTAGAAGATAGTTCGAAAACCATTTTTTTCAGGGAATATTCCTTGAATACTCCTATGGAAGAGATGAATGATTAGAATTATTTAAAGTATTATCCGATAATCCAGGAATGTTCCCTAAATATTCCATTAAATTGTAGAAGATAGTTTGAAAATCTTACGTTCAGGGAATATTCCTTGAATACTCCCAAGGAAGATATGGATGTTTAGAATTATTTTCAGTTTTTCCAATAATCCAGGAATGTTCCCTAAACTTTCCATTAAATTGTAAAATATAGTTCGAAAATCTTATATTCGGGGAATATTCCTTGAATACTCCCAAGGAAGAGATGAATGTTTAGAATTATTTTCAGTTTTTCCAATAATCCAGGAATGTTCCCTAAATATTCCATTAAATTTTAGAAGATAGTTTGAAAATCTTATGTTCAGGGAATATTCCTTGAATACTCCCAAGGAAGAGAAGAATATTTAGAATTATTTTAAGTATTATCCGATAATCCAGGAATGTTCCCTAAACATTTCATTAAATTGTAGAAGATAGGTTGAAAATCTTATGTTCAGGGAATATTCCTTGAATACTCCCTAGGAAGAGATGATTGCTTATAATTATTTAAAGTATTATCCGATAATCCAGGAATGTTCCCTAAACATTCCATTAAATTGTAGAAGATAGTTCGAAAATTTCATGTTCAGGGAATATTCCTTGAATACTCCCATGGAAGAGATGAATGTTTAGGATTATCTTCAACTTTTCCAATAATCCAGGAATGTTCCCTAAATATTCCATTAAATTGTAGAAGATAGTATGAATAAACATATGTTCAGGGAATATCCCTCGAATACTCCATTGAAATACTTTATTGATAGAATTATGTAAAGGTTGGTCAATATTCAGGGAATGTTCCCTGAATATTCCATAAAAGATTCGAAAATGGAATAAATTTACTGATGTTCAGCGAGTATTCCCTGAACATTCATAAAAATGAATTTACATGTTATGAATTTAATGAGCTTGAGGGAACATTCCCTGAATATTCAATTGGAATTATATTCCATTCTTATGTTCCAGGAAGATTCCGGGAGCATTAGTATGGAATGTGGGAATATTGGGGAACATTAAATCCGAATGGAACATTCCCGGAATATTCAAATGTTACCTGGGTTATGTCATATTAGAAAAGAATAAGGTATATTATAGATATTTTAACACGTTAGTTGTAACACAGTAGGACACATTTTTCAAAATACATACAGAATAAGACAATTTTCTGGAAAGAATACTACTATGTTCATTATATTTTAGTTTATCGGCAATATTTATAACAAACATTTTAATATTGGTAACAAAATGAATCCTACATCCATCAATAGATATATTTAGTGCACTAGAGTCGACACGTTTGTAGGTAAAAAGCCTACATTTAATTTTAATGAGTGTC